>CM070821.1:15346804-15435291 GCA_036326025.1 Chrosomus eos
CGCCTGATGCTGCTATACAGATCTTTCTGCATTATTTGAAAAGAAGAGAAGAAAACAGTGGATCTTTTCAGCTGCTAGTAACTCTTTTACTCACTATTTTGGAACCTCCTCTTCCTCTTTTTTTTTTTTGAGTCCATACTTTGATTATTAGCATTAAGACAACATATTAACAGTATTTCATGTAGCATTTTCACAGACTAGACTTTAGGAGAGGCCGAACTTTTGCGGGGCACGCAGAACAAAAGCGTCCCGGCATAAGCTTACCGGTAGAAGCACTACTGTCCTTACCGAAGACGACACAAGAGGAAGATGCCAGTGTCAACAAAAATACTGCAAAGTTTGTCATTTGGGACTTGAAACTTTTGTTGTTGCACAGGGTGCTGATGTTCGGCCCGCTTGAACTTTAGCAAGCTGAGGATGACCTTCCTCTCGATCAGGGAACTGGGCACCGCTGGCCTCTTCTGGGCTGTCCTACACCAGACACCATCCTGACTACCTGTGCTCCATTCCTGGAGACTGGTGTCTCCCGCAGTCTGACTCATAAGCTTGTTGAAAGTGAACGAACGAATACATGAAATCTTAGGTAGGTAGGTAGTCTAGCTTTATTTTTATACGGTGTGACAGGACGAGGTTAAAAGAATAAGATTATACAGATATAATATATTGGCATCGTCGCAGGAACCGTTGCCGATGTTTCCAGTGCAAAAAATGAAGTTTTAAAAAAGGATGTGCCCAATGAAAAAGGCTTCAGTGAGGTTGGCATTGGCTTGCTTTGAATGTCTGACAAGTTCCATCTTTTTTTTTTCTTCTTTTTTTTTTAAAGAAAACTACAAATTGTGAAGAAAAACATTTAAATATGCATTATTGGTGTCAACTTTTTTGGTAATGGAATTCTAATTCGTCTCGGATGTCAACTGAACCCTTTAAAAGATTTAAATATGATGAATATGTATGAGCATGTTAATGAGATGTGAAATGTCTTACATTTCATACCTTCTCATTATATTCTTACAGTTTTTTGTTGTTGTTTTTTTTTTCATAAAAGAAGTAAATGCATTTGTTTACCCCTCATGGAAATCAAGGGAGTGTCTGTATCACTTGTTATTTTTGTGATTTATTATTAACCCATTGTTGTACCAATTTACTGAACTTTTTACCATGCAAAAATGTCACTTGCCTTTAGTGAGCATTACAGGCGAACTGCAAGGAGGATCGCTGTACTTAAGAACAAGAAACAATTCTATCTTTTATAGAAATACAAGTTACAACAGCTTTAGGTGTAAATCTAGCAGAAAACAGCAAAAGCATGTCTGATGTGCTTTTTGTAAGCCTCTGAAATGCACAGCTTGAAAACCTGTTTCTTCAGGATTATTAAAAGAAGCTGCATAAATAAACAAATGCAGTTTTATATATATATATATATATATATATATATATATATATATATATATATATATATATATATATATATATATATATATATATATATTGTTGAATGTTTCTGAGATGCTGCCTGTCTATAGCAATCCTCTATGACCATGGACTGTTGTTAAGAGTTTGCATACGCTGAAAATGAGCTATACATCTTTTGTTACTTTTTTTAAAATAAATTTTAGTGTGAAAGAAGGTGAAAAAATAATAAAAAAAAGCCTCTGGATGGATCAGTTAAATATTCTGAGAAATGGTGCTTTGTATAGTTATAGAGTATTGTTCATATATGTGAGTCACTGACTGTCATTTATCTTTAATTTAATTAGATTTGAAAGAAAAAAAATAAAGTTTGCACACACACTATATAATGGCTGTATATAATAGGCAAAAAATTATATTTACCAAACTCTTTATCGACTGAATGATTATATATTTCATTTAAATCTGGTGCACACACAAAGATCTATTCGGTTTCTCTTTAACCTTTTTTTTTTTTTTTTACTGTAGTTAAATACGCCTCCATTTGAACTGGATGCCCTGTTGACTTTAAGAGGGTCATTCCTTTATAGCATGATTTACTAGCAACACTTTTAACTTTCATAGCTTACCGGTGCAATTTGCTAAATGTAACACACACTATCATTTTTTGTAAGAGTGTTTTATTTTTGTGTGTAATTAGATCTGATTAAACTTGCCTTCTGATGGGATCAATGTGGCCGCCTGGTTCTGTATGACTGTGTCTGAATGATGCATAAAAATATTCCTCTTGAATTATTCCTTCATTGAGGTATAAACCAATCATTCCAGTAATTGAGTTAAAGAAGATTTTGTGTTAAAATGGGTTACAACCTTGAAGCATTACCTTAACTGCAATAAGAATGATTGCAAATACTACAGTATCGGGTTTGGTATTGTGGCAAAACAGTGCTTCACAATCTTTTTGTGACACCAAAGTGGGCTATTAAGCACCATCTTGGAACAAAGGGGCTGATGCTACTATTAGAATAAGAAAGACATTTTTCTCCATCTTGAAAATGTGGGTGAAGGTGTAAATATCCCCCTTTTAGCAAGTACTCTATCTAGGTGTCAGATTTGATTTGCCCAAATCTAAAGACAGACTTAACTTTTTACCTTTTGCACAATGTAATCTAACCCAAAACGAGAGCATTCCCATTAAACTCCTTGTTTACTACATAATTGTACATTACTAATCACAAATTTGACCTCACCTACTTCTACATATTTGTGATTATACATGTAAAAAAAAACAATCAGTTCATTCTAGATTGCAGCTCCCATACCCAATATTTTTTAGTACAAAATGAACATAAGGCCCAATTTATAATATATAAATATATTATATATATATTATATATATATATATATATATATATATATATCTAATGTGTGTGTGTGTGTGTTTTGAGGATAACATTTTTGCATTTATAAATAAGACAATGCCTGTGGTTATTATAAAGAGACTTTCACAGGGTTTAAAAGATTTTATAAAAGCACTTAATTCTCTAGAGACAATTAAATTCAACGTTTTGCAGTGTTATTAAGTATTAACTACTGTTCACTAATAATAATAATAAAAAAGTGCCATCATACTGCCAATCTTGTGGGCATGTACATGGTAAATTCAAGAGTTCAATCAATGTAAATACCATGAAGTATATAATTGGGTAAATCCAGCATTGCCACCTGATACCATCATTTTATAATGGTCCCGTCACAATAGCTTTGCAGGGGTTTGATAACAATTATTATCCTAAAAAATGAATCCTAAATCTAATCTCCAGCTCCAAACGCGCATGCTCAGCGACGAGAACGCGCGAACGTCAGAAAGACGTCATCAGTTTTCCGGAAGCCACTTCCTCTTCCTATAAAACTCGTCGAGTGCACGGTCTTATCGGCGTTCACAAGCAACAGTCACTGCGCATTACTGGAGAAAAAGAACGTCCGAGTATTTATTTTTTAATTTATAATCTCAGATTACAATATGCCTGGATATTCCGACAGAGACCGCGGTCGCGACAGAGGGTAAGAGTTTTAGTTTTTCGTAGGAAAATTTGTGATAATGTAAAATAATTATCCGGGGCTTTTTTTGTAATTAATTTGATTTTTGTGTGTGTTAATCGATTATTTTCGCGATATATCGAATTAGTTTGCTCTCAGTTTTGTTGTGGGATTAAATCTGACCGAGTGTGTTGTTGTATAACAGTTAATGGGGATGCGTAGGTAACGTTTCGTATCCGTTTTCTCGATATAAATCGTGTGTAAAATCCGCGACTTTTGTCTTATCTTGTAAAATATGTCGTAAACGTCGAAAATATCCATGTTAAAGTTACATTTAACACGAATTTCGTCGTTTAATATCGTTTAAGGCCTCGTCGGGCCATGTGGCTGTGATGTTTTAAAATGCCGGCCGGTTTTTCCTCTTTGTCTCCTGCCGGTAGGAAATAAAATGGCAGCGGCGTTAAAACGTGGCGCAGAAAAGAATTCACGATGTCAATCGAAACCAGAGCTTTTGTCATCTATTATTCATGCCTCTTGTGTTTTTCTTACAGGCTATTTATTGTTTTTGTCAAGTAATAAGCACAAAAGTACATGTACCATGTTTTTTCATAAGGTTACCATGGTATACCTATGCTATATGACTGTATTGCGTATTTATTTTAAGTGTTACGGAAATGCAATTTGACATGGCACTATGGTGTTAACATATTTGTATTTTTGTTTTGTGAGTATAGTACACAATTTCTGAGTTTTTTTTTGGTGGTTATTAAGCGAAGGTACCTCTCCCAAAACACTGAAATATCCATCACTCTTAAAGTATTGGTGAATTGCCGCATATAGATAGACTAGACAGACAGACAGACATTGACATTGACCTCGACATCCACCAATTAATTTAGTAAAATCCAAATGTTTTAATTAATGCCCTTTTCATACCAGTAGCTACAGCAGTGGCCCCCCACGTTTTGGAGGCAGCAGAAATGGACCTCCTCAGGGCAAGAAGTTTGGCAATCCAGGTGACCGTCTGCGTAAAAAGCACTGGAACCTGGATGAGCTCCCTAAGTTTGAGAAGAACTTCTACCAGGAGCACCACGAGGTTTCTCGGAGGTCACCTGTAAGTAAACGCACAATTGTGGGTTGTGATATTTAAAAATTCCCTAGTCAGTTGGAGATTTTAAAGATGTGGCTTGTCTTTTGTATTACAGCAAGATGTTGAACACTACAGGAGAACCAAAGAGATCACCGTGAAGGGTCGAGACGTTCCCAAACCCATCATGAAATTCCATGAAGCAAGCTTTCCGAGTATGTTAGTGCTGAGTTAAATTTTATGTTCAATATTGAGTTTTGCAAGTTTAAATGAACTATTTGTTCTGTTTTATGCAGACTATGTAATGGATGTGATCACAAAACAGAACTGGACTGATCCAACCCCCATCCAAGCTCAGGGGTGGCCAGTTGCACTTAGTGGCAAAGATCTGGTCGGCATTGCACAGACCGGCTCGGGAAAAACCCTCTCGGTATGATGCTTACGAATCATCCTGTCATATAATTTCTAGTTGAGTCATTTTAAAAGGTTTTAATGAGTTTTCTTCTACAGTACTTGCTTCCTGCTATTGTTCACATAAACCACCAACCATTCCTGGAGCATGGAGATGGACCAATTGTAAGTTCAACTCTGTCAATTGTAAATCTGAATCGGTGTCTTAATATCAGTACTTTAATCGGGTGTTTTTCTTTTCTTTAGTGCTTGGTGTTGGCTCCCACCCGTGAGTTGGCACAGCAGGTCCAGCAGGTGGCGGCAGAGTACGGCAAAGCTTCTCGTCTCAAGTCCACCTGCATCTATGGAGGCGCGCCCAAAGGACCACAAATCCGGGACCTGGAAAGGGGTACGAGTGGAACCGAGCTTGAATCTCTTTGGAACGCTTTTTAATAGTGTGCTAAATGTTTATTTTCTACTGCTTTTTCAGGAGTTGAGATCTGTATTGCCACACCTGGAAGGCTTATTGATTTCCTAGAAGTCGGAAAAACAAATCTGCGCAGATGCACATATCTTGTGCTGGACGAAGCTGACAGAATGCTTGACATGGGTTTTGAACCTCAGATTCGGAAAATCTTGGACCAAATTAGAGTATGTATTGTTTGTGTATTTTAATGTACTTATAGCTGTTATTGCTTGAAGAGAAACTTAAAACCATTTTGCTTCCTCTTTTAGCCAGACCGACAGACTCTTATGTGGAGTGCTACATGGCCCAAAGAGGTGAGGCAGCTGGCTGAGGACTTCCTGAAGGAGTATGTACAGATCAACGTTGGTGCTCTGCAGCTCAGCGCCAACCACAACATCCTACAGATTGTCGATGTTTGTAATGATGGCGAGAAAGAGGACAAGTAAGTGCTGGGAACATTTAGGAGTGACTAAAGTTTGGTTTCAATGGCTGTGTGAGGGAATGCATGACGATGAACTCGTTCCATTCCAGACTGATACGTCTGCTGGAGGAAATCATGAGCGAGAAGGAGAACAAGACCATTATCTTTGTGGAGACCAAAAGGAGGTGTGATGATCTGACTAGGAGGATGCGTAGGGATGGGTAAGATGACCTTCTCTGCTCTGCTGTTACAATTGCTTTGTGTGAATGTCAAATGTAGGAATTTCATTGGCTTTTTCTGTTGCAGGTGGCCAGCAATGGGTATCCATGGAGACAAAAGCCAGCAGGAAAGAGATTGGGTGCTCAATGGTATGTGTTTGCCATAAAGGTCTCAGATCATCTACTAATTCTTGGTTAATTACTTGATTTTGACTTGTTTTCCTACTTCAACAGAATTCAAATATGGAAAAGCGCCCATCCTCATTGCAACAGATGTCGCCTCCAGAGGACTAGGTTTGTTCCTTCTCAATATGTCCTTTAACATTTTCATATTGTGTTTTCTATGAAGTTCTGCCGTTTCCTTTTAACTGCTGTGCCTTTCTGAGCCCCTCTCACCTGAAGGTGGAGTCTTGGAGGCAGGACCTTGGCATGACGCGTCCAGGTTCACCAGGAGGGGGTAAGGAGCTCCTCTGTGGAGTTCTGCCTGTCTGCCAGCCAATCAAATTGCATTCAGAGGTGGTCGGAGCTCTGTGATTGGGGCGTAATCCAAGGGGCGGCATACCATGGAGGAGTGCGGCGCCGTTGGGTGGTCGCACTTGCGTCCTGCTCGCATCTGCTCTCGCGCAACAGCTTGAACTGTTGAACTTTAAGAATAAGGACTGGGCGTTTACGTAATAGGACGTGTCTTGTATAAAATTTTAGTGTTTTGCCATCGAGAGCAGTTGCTTTAATCTACATGCCTCCGCACTGAATGCGATTACCCGGCTGGTCGATGCGTGCCCTCCTTTTGCTGGCTTCAGTCATGTCGAGTCCTGCCAAAGAGAATCATATTTTCTTTCAAGTGAGCACCGGTTGGTTGGAAAGCTTGCGTCAGCCTTAAATTTAAGCCCTTAATCGGTCTTGTTTTTGAGCAAGTTGAGTCTTGGCAAGATGCAGCAGTTTGTCTTGTCACTTTTAATAGAGGACTATGTTAATTGTCATTTTGGATCCTTAAAGTCCTGATTTTTAACCATCCTTTCCTCAGCATGGTAAGTCGATGACCTATCACTCATTTGTTTCCCTTGCTAACGTCTATTATTTTTGCTGCTGTGGCGGTGTGCACCCGCACTCCTCTATTCCTGCCATGGCACGTCCATTTTCTCTTAACAGATGTGGAGGACGTCAAATTTGTCATAAACTATGACTACCCCAACAATTCCGAGGACTACATTCACCGCATTGGCCGTACGGCTAGGAGTCAGAAAACTGGCACGGCGTACACTTTCTTTACGCCCAACAACATGAAACAGGCCCACGACCTCGTCTCTGTCCTCCGGGAGGCAAACCAAGCCATAAACCCCAAGCTCATCCAAATGGCCGAAGACAGAGGAGGTAAATCCAATTGGTGAGATACAAGAACTGTGGTTTGCCTTCACAGTTTTGTCCTTCATAATCTCTAGAAGGGTACGGCTCGGATTTAGTTTAAGCTGTCTGCGAATCCTACTATAACTCCTAATTTCTTTTCCAGGTCGTTCAAGGGGAGGGCGAGGTGGGGGTTTTAGGGACGACCGCCGGGATCGCCACTCCAGCAGCAGGCGGGACTTCAACAGCTACAGCCAGGACAACCGTAATGGTGGTGACGCTTATGGGCAAAAGAAGGTGTTTGGAAACAAGACTCAAAATGGATCTAGTGGCTACAACGGCAGCAGCAGTAGCAGCTTTAATGGGGGTTACAGCAATAACGGACAGGGTAGTTTTGCCAATCAGTCTGGTGGTGGCGGCTATGGAAACCAAGGCTACCAGAACCAGCAGTTTGGTCCCAGTCAAGGGAGCGTTCAGACCAGCATGAACCACCCTCCACCGTTCCCCTTTAACCCTCAACAGATGCAACAGTCCATGCCGTTCCCCATGGCCCCTCCTGCATTCCCTCAGTAAATGCAGTTTCATTTAGCAAATCTTAATCTTTCATTGTTCTGTTCACGTAACTTTATTTCTTCAAAGCAGGTTGTAAAATGTACATGCTGTGCAGGATTTTTTTTTTCCCTGCCCTCCCCCTTTTTGTTAGCTGTATTTCTTTTTTTTAGTAACTTAAAGTTATTTTGTACTATGTAGAGGAAGTGAAGGATCTACACTTGTAAAAATGTCAAGGGCCATTAATGGCTATTGCATGGTCCTCGAATAAAATATTAAATTACTTCTTTGTGTCTGTCCATTCATGCTTTCCTGCTAGCTGCAGCTTTTAGTTCACAAGTCTCTGTTAATGGATCTTGTATTGCCTGAGGGTATAATATTAAGGGGAGTAAAGGAATTTGTGTTTTGTTTACTGTTAAGTGTGCTAAATGTAAAGTAACTGATTTTTAATATTTCTTACCAAGACCCAACCTTTTCTCAATTTAAAATAGTGTAATTTGACATCTTAACTCTTGGCAATTATTGGGTTATGTTTTTAAAAAAAACAAATGTTCAGCTTAGTATATTGACATTTTTGCTGCAAATATGACTTGCCTTATGAATGAAGACTAAAAGCAATACATTATACCATTTATAATTTTTGGTAATTTCACAAAATAAATGTAACGGCAATGATAAGTCATATTTTCATCTACCTGATTATTCCACAACTTATTTTTAACATTGTAAACATCAATGAAATGTGATATAGGGATAAACTTTCTTTCAAATTAATTATTTGTGCACTTGTGGGACCTTGCACTAATGCTTAACCTGGAAAAACAGATTTCCACTAAAATATTAAGCAGCACAATTACCGGTATATTTAACATTTTGGATGGCAATTTAAATGTGTTGTGGAAGTGATATACCAGATCAAGGGATTTCAAAAGCCACCTGGCAAATTCAGTTCATGTGCAAAACAATATGGTGGCTTTCAGTTGCGTTACTTAAAATGTTAGATTATTTGAATGGCTTTTAAATGGGGTTTCTTGAATATTTTAAATATTTTTCATGACTGCCATGGTATACATTTATGAAAGTCTTGACTCGTTACTGAGGAGAATGGCTCTCAATGACTACATGTCTTACATTGGCTTAAGGCTGATTCCTACAGACTCATGGTCATCAGTGATAGTGCAAGTGTCACTCTGGCTCAATGGTAACGTATTGAATTTGACCGATTAATTTAATGGCTGTGTGTGTGGCCTGGTAAACTACATTATGGGGCAAAATTGTCCTCAAAGATGGTAAGAAAGTTTACTGTGATGGGTAGGGTTGTTGTAAAAAGGATATATTATACCATTTGTATGGTATAATGATTGTCTATGGAAAGTCCTCATAATACATAAAAACACAACGTGTGTTTATGCTATTATGTTGCATTATGTCTAATTATCATCTGTCTATGTATGTCTCTATCTAACTATATTTGGGCCCTGATGAGCTAGGTGTATAGGTGTGTACTGTTTTGCCTTTTTTTCAGTAACAGAGCTTCAATACTGTGTATTTTTATAATAGGCCTATATCATATTTTTGCAATATACTTCTATAGTATGGTTTTGGAGAGGTTAGAACATTTTTAGATGTGGAAAGTGGTGGAAAATAAATGAGCCAACGCTGTTAAAAATAAAATAAAGGTCCTTTATTGTCATCTATGGTTCCATGAAGAAAAGTATCCCTGGAACCTTTCCATTAAACAAAAGGATTATAGTAGTTAAAAAAAAACGAAAAACGAGTCTTTCGAATGTTTTTCACTTGGGGGAAAAGGGACGTTTCACTGAACTGTTCTTTCGGGAAACAAAAATGGTTTGTCATCATCAAGTCACTGTGAGAAAAAAAACCCGCTATTTTAAGAGTGAATTGACTGTCGTGTAAACTACAGAATATCGTGTGCATCCTCTCCCGTGTTTATAGTATATGGCAAGCCGTTTTAACATTTAATCCTAATAGTCTCTATTTTCATGCTACTAGTACTTATTTTTTTAGATACTATCTATTCCATTAAGTACTAGTAGGCTACTTATTCATTAGCTACTAGTGCTTATTGTTTAGGTAGCCTACTAGTGCCTTTTCTTTAGATACTAGTGCTTATTTTTAGGTACTAGTACATTTTTAAAGACACTTATTCATTAGATACTAGTCCTTATTTTTTAGATACTACTGCTTATTCATTAGTTACTAGTAGGCCTACTTATTTATTAGAATCTAGTGCCTATTCAATTGGTACAACTTATTCATTAGATATTAGCATTGTATTTATATATCTATATCTATAAATACAGTACATATACATATATCTATCAGTGTAGAGAAATAATTCTCTGATAACCGAGGCACTCCTTAATTAAAATGTCTTAATTACAAAAATGACATGTCCTAAACGGACAACTAAAACGCCTTATATATGTGTCTATATTGTCTATATTGTAGCTTTATTTAAGTTGATTTTCTGTATACTGTGTATTTATTTTTGGACTAATAGTGGTTAATAAAGTCCAATAATGGTATTAGAGAGTGTCAGTGGTAATATCATTGTGTTCTTGTCGGTCAGTGTTGAGGATCTGCAACAACTGAGGCTTAGCCTGACAGTTAGCCTGCCCTGGACCAGGCTAGTTTCCCAGCATAAGTTGCCAGGGTAACTGAGTTTGAACTTTTTTAAGTTTGATTTATGAAACCGAATCTACCAAAAGCCTGACTAACCGAAATAAGCCTGGCTTATACTCTAATCTTGTTTCATGGAACAACCCTCTGCTGTGGTAAAGTATACAAAACACCACGTGAGCGGTTACTACAGGAACCAGAAAGTGTCCGACTTCACGTCTCCGTTTGCAGCTTCTCCCCGCCTGCACGCGGCTACTCTCGCCGATCGGTTACATCCAGCCGCAGCCGATGTCGAACACACCTAAAGAATGCGTGCAGTGTTGGTGTGCCGCCAGGAACAGGGTTAGGAAACACTGTATTAAATAGACAAATATTTATTCATTAGCTCAATTCATACTTTGCAGGCATGTGACCACCATGGATACCTAGCGGGCAACAAACAGTGGCCAGCCAGGGGAATTGCAGCCTTGCAAATTTCCAAATACTACAATCAATTAACTATTTAGACCATATGTCACCGAATGTTAAAATTAGATATCAAGAAAAGATTAACATACTTGGAACGTGTGATCCATACATGTTTTCATTGCTTTGAAGCTGACAAAGTCTCTACCAGACTTGGAGTAACTGCAAGTAATAAGTAGACGCATTACAACAGTAACGTGTCATAAATTCTCCATGAATTCATCTTCTCATATCATATCAAATCAAATCACGTACAGATGAACGCGTTCTCGCCACCTACTGGCGAATGTGTAAGCACATTTATATTAAGATAATGTCGGCATGTCGTTTACACCTCAAAACACCAACTTTTGTATATTAAAACTGGCGACGTCCTGGCAAGATCGTTGATTAGTTAACTGGGTTTTGTTGCTAGAGAACGACGTTCTTGCCCGCCAGCCAGTACTTGTCACGTGCAAAGTATGAATAGATAGCTATGGGGGGAGACCGGGTATGGTTGTAACACGGGGAGAGTTGTAACACCACCATTTCAGTATTTACCTACTTCCTCCCTGATACCGCATGGTGGTTGTCAAGTCTGGAAACCAACACATTCTGAATTTATAGAGAAAAAACTGATTTTAGGTAAGAAAGTAAATTTTTTGACCAAGACTATTTTTTGTCTAGCATCTAAACTATTGCAGATAAAATAGTTTGACTTATATTAGATTAAAATGTAGTTTCTTAGGCAACATGTGATACAGTTTTCCCCTGCTAATTCCAAACCAGTATGCTAATACAGCTAGCAAAACAGTGACTGACAGGGGCGGCGTGGGTTGTAACACATCCCCTATCATACAACTGATTGATTTTAATATTTTTACAGAATGCCCTTACAGAAGGGCAAGTCAGTTAGATCAGCTGCAAAGGTACATGTAGGGTGACCATATTTTAGTTTTCAGAAAACAGGACGGGGGGCGTGTTTGATGGGCGGGCGTGATTTTTGGGGAGGCGTGGTTAAGGGGTGGGGGCGTGGTTTGGGGGAGAATGCATAAAAAAATACTTGACAAATGCATTCACAACCTTGCAACTATGTTATTGTACTTTAATACATAAAGTAATACATCCTTTCCATTAAATGTTTGGCCCGCAACAATAGAATACTATTTTAAAAAAAGTTTAGCTTTTAACACCTTTTACATGACACTATTTATTTTCATGGCCATAGCATAGGTTAAAAATCTACTACTAAAATAAAATAAAAAATCTACTACATTATTTCAGTAAAAAAATAAATAATTTGAATCCTCCTGATGTTCTCTTATAGCCTGACTTCGTCATACTCATATTCTGGTCAGAACATGAGTCTGATACTGGTCCATAGGGCTTTGATTATGAGGCGCGTCTTAACCGAACCAGGAAAAACAACAACTCTGCACTCAATTGGATAGACCGACAACCAATCAGAGCAACGCAGTAAGTGACGTATGTTGAGCAACGCATTGTTATCAACAGAACTCAACTGCATGCACTCTGGAAAAAGTATGAAAAAAATAAGGAGTGTTAACGATCTTTGCCGGTGTTGCAAAAATAACTTAAGGATTCGCGGAGTAGGCCTACTTGCATGCAAACACGAAAAGCATTTTTGAAAGAAATACGTTTGATGACGTGATGATTACGTTATTGGATGGATTATCTGTCCATCATCGTATAAAGCTCGCCCTGGCAATTTGATTGGTCCGACCATTTTTTGGCTGATCATAATTACTCCTCAATGGATCGAGTCCAGACCGAACTTCCCGACCAAAAAATGTTGTGGGCGGGGTTCGGGCTGGCATCCAGGCTAGTTCTCTTAGCCTATTATGTGGGCTTCTAGGTCGCTAGCACCTTAACACTGACACGTGCCAGCTTTGCAGTTCATGCATTCTGCTTTACACGGATCCTGACCGAAACGAAAACACAGGAATTTTCTCTGTAAATCGTCTGTGAATTTAGCCTGGATGCCAGCCCGAACCCCGCCCACAACATTTTTTGGTCGGGAAGTTCGGTCTGGACTCGATCCATTGAGGAGTAATTATGATCAGCCAAAAAATGGTCGGACCAATCAAATTGCCAGGGCGGGCTTTATACGATGATGGACAGATAATCCATCCAATAACGTAATCATCACGTCCTCAAACGTATTTTTTCTTTCAAAAATGCTTTTCGTGTTTGCATGCAAGTAGGCCTACTCCGCGAATCATTAAGTTCTTTTTGCAACACCGGCAAAGATCGTTAACACTCCTTATTTTTTTCATACTTTTTCCAGAGTTCTGTTTGATAACTATGCGTTGCTCAACATACGTCACTTACTGCGTTCCTCTGATTGGTTGTCGGTCTATCCAATTGAGTGCAGAGTTGTTGTTTTTCCTGGTTCGGTTAAGACACGCCTCATAATCAACGCCCTATGGAGCAGTCTCAGACTCATGTTCTGACCAGAATATGAGTATGACGAAGTCAGGCTACTGTGAATTAACATTTGGGCTTTTTTTTTCTTTCTTTTTTTTTACGTTGTTAGCTACTTACATCTTACCTCGCACTTGACCGTAAAGTAAACTGAAGTGTTTGAAGCGTCACGCTGCTAAAATTCTGTGAACGTGTAAAGTCCGCCTACTTTGATTTGATTGGTCATTTCAAATATTCTGACATTGACAAGCAGTGACAGACCAATGAGGCTGCGAACACACACACACACACGATTCTGACGTGCTCTGTGCTTGACGCTGCGGATTGAGGAACGCGCTGATTATAACAAGAGGGGGTGAAGCCAAAGTCATATGTTTTGTTTGCAAAGGCAAGCGTGTATTTAAAGTACACGCTTAATGGGCCAATGAAAAATAATAAAAACCAGGACATTTTCATCACTTTTTAAAAAACAGACAGGACGGCCAGGACAGGATGTGAAAACAGGACATGTCCTGGGAAAACAGGACGTTTGTTCACCCTACATGGGACCGCAGTCTCTGGGCCCACAAAGCTTGCACTCCAGGGTTACCGGCATTCATTTGTCAGCACTGTGTCTCTGATTAAGAACACACACACACAGATATTGTTTTTTTTAGAAATTGTAATATGTTTATCAATTACACTGTTAAGTAAGTTCAAGTAGACACAATTACACACACACACACACACACACACACACACACACACACACACACACACACACACACACACACACACACAAAGTTAATCAGACAGCCTGTTCCATAGAGGGAGTGAGACTGTTCTTTTATGTCAATAAACCTGTTTTTGAAGCATATCATATAGTGTGGCATCCATTTTAGCTTCTTTTGTGTAATTGTTACAACTTACCCAAGCATGTGTTACAACCTTGTAAGGGGTAGGGTGACCAGATGAGATTGGCTGAAATTCGGGACGGGACGGGGGGGGGGGGGGGGTGTTTATGGGGGAGTGAGATTTGGTGAGGGGGGGGGGGGGGGGGGGGGGGGGGGGGTTTGTAGGCTGCTGTATCATGTACCGTTTGAACTGACGCGCTACAGCGACCTGTCACATTTCAAAGAGCCAAAACGTTATTAATTGTGTGAATCTCGTAAAAATATTGACAGAATCGGACAGCTGTGGATTTGTTCCATATCAAAAGTAACCTGTCTGTCTTGTCTGTCGGTGTAAGTGTCGTCTTTGTCCGCGATTTTTCACTGCGTGAGGAAATGGATGTGTGGCGTGAGAGTGTGTGAAAAGGGTCAATTGCGTGAGTCTCACGGTCAATGCGTGAGAGTTGGCAGCCCTGCTACAAAGCATATAATAAAAGATATAATGAATTTCAAACCTTTTTTTTTTTTTTTCAAAGTTCAACAGTCTGTCATTAGTCTTTAGTCTGCTACTAAAAAACAGCGTGTTGTTGTTCCGGTACACGGTACACCAGTCATGTCAACGTAACGAATGAATGACATTTTGCTTATCAATGTATCTAAATTCGCGCCTTTCTAGAACTTCAAAAAAGAAACAGAAAATGAGCCGCCGGCAGGCGCCGACTCAACCTCCACGGACAGTTTCTAATATTTTATCAGACAATAACTAGGCTACTCAAGATTTTGCTTTAGTATAATTTTCGGGACAATTAGGGTCGGATTCGGGATTCGGGACAACAGCTCAGATTTCGGGACTGTCCCGAATTTTTCGGGACGTCTGGTCACCCTAGTAAGGGGGTAGGTTGTAACGAAGGTACTGTATGTATTTGACATCAACTCACCAGGTCTGTGATATTCTTGTAGAGGATTGAATTGGTGCCATTTGTAATGAACAAATGTGGGTACTTTGTATAAAAATTTGAGAACTCTAGCTATAAAATTCAGTGAGTTATAGTTACTGAAGCAAAAAGTGTTACAACCATACCCGGTCTCCCTAGTCTACTTATTCATTAGATACTAGTACTTCAATGTTAAAACGGCTTGCCATATTTAGTGTAATTCGAAATCTTGAATGATGGGACATACATGATACA
Source organism: Chrosomus eos (assembly GCA_036326025.1). Lineage (NCBI taxonomy): Eukaryota > Metazoa > Chordata > Actinopteri > Cypriniformes > Leuciscidae > Chrosomus > Chrosomus eos. The sequence goes on from CM070821.1 coordinate 15,362,318, forward strand.
GGTACAAACTGGGGGAAAATATGGACTGGGAGCTTTTGAAACTCCAACGCCACCAGAATTCGGCAGAACACCAGAATCCGCCCTAGACCAATTATTAGGCTAATTTTCATGCCAATAACTTGTCATAAAGAGAGATAACGAATAGGACATCGGCTATAAGATATATAAGGATAGTGTGGGTGGGTTCAAATTTAATTTACCTGTCAGGAAGTCACGCGCAATAGTCAGCTCAGAGTCCTCGCGCTTCATAGGGTTCTCGCGAGCTAGAGCGTGTCAGTTCAGTTTCCTGGCGAGTGCAGGCAACAGTTACACAGAGAAACGCTACATGCTTTGAGAAACGAATTGACTGACACATGCAGGAGCAGCATGGGGAGATCACACCTGTCTGTCAGGTAAGATACTTCACTGCTCAAGTTTTTGCTGGTTTGATGATGTTGTTTATATTCAATTCAATTCAATTCAAGTTTATTTGTATAGCGCTTTTCACAATACACATTGTCTCAAAGCAGCTTTACAGAAAGTGCATTTCAGAAATGGACAAAGAAAAATACAGTTAGTTAATCATGTATCGCATATATCGTAACTGTTATCGTTGTTTACTGCAATAATGCCAAATTACCTTAAGTCTTAAGTGCACTTTTGTGAGCTGTCTGCTAGTCAAATGGGCTTTTAAATATTTAGCATGTTTCACCTAGCAAGTTCACCCTGCCTTGATATGAATCCTAGACAGATTAGACTTTTTCAATGTTGCATTCATCGTTGAAAAAGTCTAATCTGTCTAGGATTCATATCGAGGCAGTGTTGATGACAGATTATGTGAAAAATACACAATTTAATGATGGCACATGCTGGAGCACAAAAACAGTTAAAAATAAGTATTTATAATATTTTTGCTATAATATTCCACACAATTTAAGGAATTAATTCCAAATGCCAATAGCCTATTCTAAAACAAAAAATGTATTTGGCTGATGTATCATAGATCCGTAAGGTTTCAAGATTTCACACTATATTTGTAAACCCTTGTATTATGTTCTAAGTTATAAATTTACAACAACATTGATTGGACATGCACAACATATTTTAAATTTAAGTTGCGAGAGCCTTTATTTCCTCTTTTTTTTGTGATGAATATGCTAGTAAAAGCTTCTTAAACAAAAAAAGAAGTAAGATGGAACTTGATTTTGGTTCCATGGGGAATTGATTGGATGGTTGGGTCATTTTCATTTGCTATTGGTGTGATGTCATGTGAGTGACAGGTTGTTCCGGCCTCACGCAAGTAAACACGTCGTCAAAGAGAAGATGCTGCAAGAGGGAGGTTTATTTTAGTTATTTTGATGAAAGAATAGAAGGCAAAAAATATTATGTGCACAGATAAGTCATATATAATATATACTGCAATATTTCATTAAAAAAAATAAGAATAGTCCATTTTGATTTCATGGTGACTTTAAGAACTATATTGGCAAACTTATTATATAAACTATAGGACTTCTGTATAGGATGCTATCCATGTGTGTGTGTGTGTTTTCAAAGTATATAATGCCTTCACTTGCAAATAACTTTCAGACAAGTTCATGTCAGGACAGTTTTTATTGTAATTTTTTTTTTGTATTATATAATATTATCCAGTTTATCTTCCTTGCATCTGATGGATGCATCAAACTTTTAACAGGCCCTCAATGCCAGAATGGCTCCTAACAAACCACAGAGCAGTGAAAACTGAACGAAAGTGAAAGAACTTTCTGAGTGAAAGAACTCCATCTGAAATTCTGAGGAATGGAGATAGCCTAAAAAGAAGACATGTGTTCCCTATCAGTCGGTCACTCTCTCTATACAACGAATAGGAATCTCGCTAGAGAGTCCAATCTACTTCGAGTGAAACTCAACGAGCCAATGCACATTGCTGTTCAGCCTCACAGCGCGGATATAATGAGCAGGTATATAATTGTCTGGGCCTCGTACACGCTGAGGCAGCTTTTGTGGATGAGTCATGTACCCATTGTGGGAAGATGACCATCGCGGAGCTGCGGTCGAGACTCTTGTTCCTGCAAAGGGGGGGGAGTCCCCGTGCCTCTGCCTCGAGGGTTGCTCTGGGCAGTGACACAGGAGACCTGAGGATTACGATGATTCGCGCTTCCTTTAGAGAACCAACCCCCTAGGAACCCTTATCCCTCTCATGCTCCGCAGCCAGTTGAGCCACCAACGGAACGTGCTGGACCATCCCCGAGGTGTGTACCAGTTGTTTCCCTTTGGTGCTCACCGTGACGATCAGATGTCGATCGCTGCATCGGAGGGTGGGTCATACCTCTAGTATCAGACGCAATCTCTGGCTGTGTCTGGCCGACATGAGGGAGACCGACATGCTCCAGTTCCTTAACTCTCCCGCACATAGCCCACAGCTATGTCCTTGACTGCACCGCTCCCTCCCCCTATATGGCGAATGTAACACGTCCAGATTGCATTAATACTACACATACTCGTACTCAAAATACTTTTTTGGAAATCATGAAGTAATTACTTAGCAACTCAAGAGAGTATGTGATTTCGGATGCAGCCAATAACAAACATACACCTGATAGTGGTATTGTTCAGTTTACTTTGCCTTTCATCCATAGTTCTTTGCAACACAGTTGCATAAAGCTTTGCAGTTGTCTTAAATATGGTTTGAAGCATCTCGCTCAAGGCCAAAACAGTGATGACGGTCCTCCTACGAATGTGTGATTATTCCGCAGAACACAAAACTTGGGAATTTGAAAGGTCTGAGGCGTATAATACGGAACATAATTTGGCTATATAAGATCAATTTGTGCAATTAGCCACAAAGTTTGCACTACTGCACATGTGGGTGGTGTGTTGTAAGGTCTTAGGGTTTGTGAAAGTGAAACTCTATGTGCAAATTTAGTTGCAGCACACTCAGATGTAGAAGACACAAAGTGACAAAATGTGTCAGAACGCTGTTCATAATGCAAGTATACTTTGCATTTTCAGTGTGTTTTCTTTTTCAGGTTAACTGTTCTAATGGTGGAGCAACGGTTTGAAGAGTTTCTACTTTTGATCAGAAGTTCTTTCCACATAAGCAAATTATTACACCGATATGACAAACAAAAGGGGAATAGCCTATACAATTGTGTATTCCGATGTCTAGTTTTCTTTGCCCCAAGCAAAACTCTATTTCAAATATTGGTGACACTTTGCAGTGTTTCATTTGTTAACATTAGTTAATGTATTAACTAACCATGCGCAATACATTTGTTACTGTTTTTGTAATTTCTTGGTAAAGTTAGTTAATAAAAATACAGCTGTTCATTGTTTGTTCATGTTAGTTCACAGTGCATTAACTAATGCAACGCAATTTCAACCGAGGGGGGAACCCCATAGAGTACCAGCTCTTTTTTCCCTACTTATCTGTATATAGAAAGCCCGGTAAGCATTTCCATTTAGTATATTCTGAGAACAAAGCGAGTATTGTTAAACTTGTCTGACTTCAATGAACGAGTGGGCGCATGCGTGTCAAACAGACGGAGCAAAATTCTCAAAAATACACATTTTGCTAAAATATTTTTTTGTTATAAATTAAGTATTGGTTTAAAATTCTACATACGTATAACTAGTAATCATATTTATGAGAGCAGTATCATTCAATTGTTGGAATTGCCCATTAATGTAACATAATTAGGCTACTAATTCAGACGAGTGAATTAATGTGAATTAACTTGTAAAATTTTGTCATAATCTGCTTTATAATAATAAGCAATAAGTTGGTTTTAATTTTAGAATGTCATTTTGTATTTTAACCCTTTTTTGCTAATAATATACAGCATAGCCTATACATTTACTAGATGCGGCCCTGTAATGTTAAAACATGGTGTCTTTTAAACTATTAAGAGAACTTTTCTTAATAGTTTCAAGTTTTTCAGATTCAACTGAAGCAGGTTAAGCATGTACAAGAAGACATCCAGGTGTTCAAATCACAATCTTAAAGGGATGCTCTACTGGTTTTTCATATTAAACTATGTTATTCCCTTAACTAAGATGAGTTGATACATACCTCTCTCGTATCAGTGCGTGCAATCGCTGTCTTGGGCGCGAACCTTTGTTAGATCTTATCTCAGCCCTGTTCATTCAATACGTGCCAAGACGAGAAGTGACCAAACACCTCCACGTTTTCCCTATTTAAATACAGTTACTAGAGTAGTGTAACTCGACCAAGAACGGTGACACAAAATAAAACGTTGCGCTTTTCTAAGCGTGTAAAATGGCGCAGTAATATCATCTCTCGTGAAAAGTCCGCTCCCTCTCCTCCTCCCTCTCATTTCAACGGGAGCGGACTTTTCACGAGAGATGATATTACTGCGCCGAGTCGAAGTGCTCCCAGCACTTGCTATGGTATTCTGCCATACAATATAGTTATCTATTTTACACGCTTAGAAAAGCGCAATGTTTTATTTTGTTTCACCGTTCTTGGTCGAGTTACACTACTCTAGTACCTGTATTTAAATAGGGAAAACGTGGAGGTGTTTGGTCGCTTCTCTTCTTGGCACGTATTGAATGAACAGGGCTGAGATAAGGTCTAACAAAGGTTCGCGCCCAAGATAGCGATTTAGTGCACGCACTGATACGAGAGAGGTATGTATCAACTCATCTTAGTTAAGGGAATAACATAGTTTAATATGAAAAACAGTAGAGTGACTTGAATAGTATCTCTTAAACAATTGGTTAAATCCACTACTTTAATGAAAGTGTTTGAACTCAAATGCAAAACAACGAAAGTGAAATAAATGCGGTTTCTAGAACAATCCATTTCGATTTTGAAACTTTATGAGATCAGGAAACACCTGCTTGGAGCAAATAGCTCTGAGATATTATAGCTCTGCACAGTTTTGTTTAATTTTTTTTTACTATTTGGTTTCTGCTATATTTCTCCTAAATGGCGAAATTCCTTTGTTTGTGTCTCTTTTTGTTGAAATGCCAGTGAAGTCGATATAATATGAAGTAGGTGGCTCAGATATGGCCTCCTGATATAAGGTTATTTTTGTCATGTTTGTCAGTTTGTGGTCTTTCTCGCTCCTGTTATCTCATTGGCCGTGCATGTATGAATGTATGAAAGGGGTGTATTTATGGATTTCCTTTAATTTCTTACACAGAATATTTTGTGTGGTTGCAGAGCATTGCTAAGTGGTTACTAAAATATTCTGTGATAGGTTGTTAAGCACTATATATGTAAGGGATAAGACCAAGTCTGCAAACACATTATATGCTTTACAGGCTGCAAGTATTTCATATCCAAACATAGTTGTTTGTTTTTTTAGGCTGCCCCTAAAAAACACCATCCGTGTTTTCAATTAAGAATTTCTGAGAGAATGAGAATAATCCTCTTTTTCTCAGTTGAGCGCTTCAGTATGGCAAAGGAGGTTACGGGTGTTCTGCATCTGTGTGTTCCCAATCCCAAACCAAGAGAACAGAGCTTTTGTACAGGCTGAGAAAAAAAGTTGACATTTGAGAATTAGAAGAGGGGGAGCCTGGCAGAAAAAAGGAGTCATTGTGCCCCTGGCATGGATGCCCTCTGAAGAAACACACATGCTTATTACACATTCTGAGACAGGAAGTGAGAAGTGAGAACAGAGGATGATGGTCAATATTATAGTTAATTCTGCCCTAAAGATAAGAACGATATTGTTGGATGCCCTTTTTACATGTCACTCAAAAATGAAAAATCAGTCATTCTGTCACTCGCCTTCATATTGTCTTAGTCTAAGTTCATATAGTCTTCATATAGCAAAGCGCCAGGGCAGATTTTCATCTTTGACTGATCAAACTCACTTTAAATTTCATCACATACATTTTATTTATTTAAAATTATATTATAGAATCAATTTAGGCTACTTGAAGGGTGTGGTCAAACTACAATTATAACTATCTTATTTATTTTATATATATATATATATATATATATATATATATATATATATATATATATATATATATATATATATATTAGTATTTCTATAAGAATAGTAGTCTTAAATAGGTTTTCATGTTCACTAAAAAATATAGTGTCTCTCCATAAGTTTCTTAAACAAATGATGGTAAGATGTAAAACGACAATGATTTCTTTACAAGATCATGAATTGTAAGCATTTGTCTGATAAGAATAAGCGTTGGTTACCAGATGGCCTTTGTCTGCAAACTTTTTTTGAATTCTGTAGGTTTATTTGCCATACATAAACCAACCATAAACTGCAGTTACAGTCATTGTATGAAAAAGAGCTGCATGAAGATCCTTCAAATATACCCTTTTGTGTTCAGTGGAACAAGCAAGAACAAGCATTTAATCTGCCCCAATTACTTCATCAGCTAAAAAAACAGTTTTGTAACAAGAGCTTTGGAATATTTTAAAGCTCAAATGATGTCCTGAGTCATACCTTAACCAACACCATTGTGTAGCTTTACCTGTATTTCACAAGTGAAGGCCACAAAAAGGCCTTCAGTTTTCACAATATCAAGGCTAAGCTCAGGCAAGCACATGCCCGTACTTGCGGATCTTCCTGTAAATGTAAGTTTGTTATGTTTTAGATCCAGCACATTGATGCTATCAGGCCCCAAAAAAAATTAAAAACCAACGCTATCTCAGGACCAGTTCGTACATATTAATTCGTACGATTTGTCTAAACCCCAGTGATGGGTAGGTTTAGGGACGGGGTCAGGGGTAGGTCATTCGTACGAATTCATACGAATTGGGCAACTCGTAAAATACGTACAAATTGCTGTGAGATTAAGTTGAAATAACACAAAACCACCCAGTAAAATCACTGTCTTGTGGTTTCATGACACAGAAAACAAGATCAGACTGGTTTTAATTCTTTATTGGGTAGGATAAAGTGAGGTATGCTGTCCTTTTTAGTTAAGTTGTGTTCTTGACTAATAGAAATGACATGGTTTAACCAAGTGGTTAAAACCGATTAAGCAACTAAGGAAGAGTTTACCAACAAACCGGTGCACAAAGAGTAACGTTAATCCTAAACAGAGAAGTGCAGCGTCTAGTCGAAAAAGGCTAGCATAGCTAGCAAACTAGCAAGCATGGTAGCTGCGTCGCCTCAAGATGAATATCAAGATTCGGAGGGAAACATGGACGACTCTCTGTCCATGACACAACTTATTGCTGAACTAGCGAAACAACGAGAAGTTCTCAAGGAGGACATGGCTGCCCTGATACTAAACTCTGTAAAACCACTCCAAACCTCGGTGGATGCACTACGACAGACTGTAAACTCCTTTCAGAGTCGACTGAAAACAACAGAAACCATCGCAGGTGAAAACTTTGAACGTCTTGTGGCAGTGGAATCTACAATCAGCTCCATTAAAAGGCTCAAAACACTACGCTACTGGAGCGTCTGGACTAATCTACGTATCCTGAATGTACCTGAGGGGAGTGAGGATGTCAAAGACCCCACCGTAGTCGTTTCAGAACTGCTGGCGGAAGCAATGGCTGAGGTATTCACGAGCCCACCACCGCTGGACAGAGCGCACCGCTCTCTCTTGTTCTCTCTATAGTGGGTAAGCGCGCGCGCGCCTTTGTGCTGTGTTTTCTCCGTTATAGCGACCGGGAGCTTGCAGATGGGCCAGAAAACATGAGGTGAAGTTCAAGGGGAATACGCTGAGGGTCTATCCTGATTTGAGCACCGCTCTTGCCAAAAAGCGCACCACGTTTAACCCGCTGAAACGAGATCTGATCAGGACATCTGATTTCAGCTGCTGTACCCCTCACGCCTCAAAGTCAAGTTCAAGGGAGATAACCTCATTTTCAAGACTCCAGACGAAGCAAATGACTTTTATGAGAAAGAGGTGCTTGCTCAGAAGGGAAATTGAGATTGCATATGTATTAAAATTACGGGACTTGTCCATTCGAGAGACTTCTTCATAAAGTAGACGCGTAACATTTACCGTCACCAGGGGAGTGTTCTTGACAAAAATTATTCAGGAGTTTTTGGAGTTTGTTGGTTTTTCCCCCTATTTGCATGGCCTGTTTGCCATGTGCAGGTATTGGACAGAATATATCCCAGAGGTACTACTTTGCTAATTATTTTTACTTTATCTCTTATATTAGCAGAGAATGTCTAATAAGGGGAGTACTTCTAGCCTGGTAATACCAGACTCTGCTACTTCACTTTGCTTCGTAGACAGAGTCTGGAATGGCATAATAGAGAAGTGTTTTCTCTCTCGCTAGGGGGCGCTTGTCTGAAGTTCAAAATCATTAGTTACCCGTAAGCCAATCAGATAAATTTATTTATGACCTATGTTATGCGCCGACACAGCCGCATCGAACCACAGACATCATGCATCGAACTCAAATCTGTGATTGAACTTCCACTGTAAACCTGCTGTAAACACTTGATGATTCGAGCGAAATACCGGAGTGAACATGGCTGTAAACGACTTTTGCAGATTATGCGAAGTTAATCTACGCATCCACGGTACAATCAGGGCCTCTAAACTGATATTTGACAGTAGAGAGAAACAAAAAAATATTTGCAGCCAACTGTCAAAGTTAGGATTAGTTCTGTTAAACACAGCTCTTTGTTCATCTCGAGTCTGTCGGAAATGCTGCAACTTAATTGCAAGATTACAGCATGTCATGGCAATATTTAAGACCTGGAAAAGAAAGGAGACACTGACCTGTCAAAAGGCTCCCCAGTTTCTCGCTGACGATCGGTAATAGTTGATAAATTAAACTTTTCCCAAAGGGAGTAGGGCCACAACATCACCATTCAAAATGTTTAATACACACTTTTCTTGTTTGGGCTTCAGTTTGCTAATGCCGGGAATATTATCCACAACAGAGCGAATTGCATCCGTGTCTCCATAGTTCCACTCTGGTTCCATATGAGGGCGCACACAGGACGAGTGCAGAATGAATATAGATCTATGGAGCTATACTCCTCAAAATCCACTTTTCTCAGGATATAATTTTTTGTCTAGTAATTTGAATGTTGTATTCGAAAGGAGAAGCAAAGAAATTACTCATTGCTAGGTGTTAGATTTTTTTAGTCACTTATTTGCTTTAAAAAGTCTTTTAAAATGTCAATGATGTCATACACATCGTACGACCAGAGATACTGCTTTACGGCAATCCTTCAGTCACTTTGGTGCTTTCGCGCTCTGCACAAGAGTATGTCCAAGAAGGAACATTAGACGGGCTCTGTCTGCACTTTCTTTTCTCTCAAGGCATCGACAAGACAGGTAAATAGTCGTGCTAGAAGAGTATTCCCAGATAGCATGTAATCATTGAAACAATGTTGACTCAGTGTTGATGCGTCAACGCTAATTGCATTGAATTAACGTTACAAAGTAATGTTGTTTTAGCATCACTCTTGCACCCTCAGTTAATGTTGAAATAATGTTGGGAATTCAACCAAAAATCAATGGTAATAGTATTGATTCAACATTACAAAGTGATATTTTATCAACATCACTTTTTGCACCCTCAGTTAATGTTGAAACTATGTTGAACAAAAAATCAATGGTAATGCTATTGAATCAACGTTACACTATGATTGATTATACATAACTGCTGTTGAATCAATATTGAAATTAACAAAAATAATCAATGGTAATATTGTTGAATCAACGTTACACTATGATTGATTCTATATCACTGATGCTAAATCAATATTGAAATTAACAAAAATAATCAATGGTAATATTGTTGAATCAACGTTACTATGATGTTGAATCTACATCACTGCTGTTGAATTAACACTGAAATTAACAAAAAATAATATTTGGTAATATGGTTTGATCAATGTTACAATGTGATGTTGATACTAAATACATTTTGTTGAAAGACTGAAAAGGAATGTCAAACAATGTCGCCATCTGATGTACCCATTAATGCTGAAACAACATTAATATTTCAATCACACTTCAATGGTGCGTCAACAAATTCCTGACCATTTCACAATTTGTCGAAAACCTTTTAAAATATAAATGACACCTTTCCAGGAGTTGAGTCAATTTATTTTATTCAATCAATCAATGACAACAAATATATATATATATATATATATATATATATATATATATATATATATATAAGAAAGGGGGAGAAATAGGACAAAATCATTTCAACCTTTAAAAATAAAATTGGCTTCAGAAGTCTGATGTCATCATAACTACAGGTCCAGCGGTTCAGGTTTTTATAAATCTGTCTTGCATCAGATACTGCCTCTTTCCCTTTGGGTTCTCTGAAATCTGAAAAAGAAAGCATGATGTTACTCGAGAACGAGTCAGTTCAGTTGTCATACATACAGTCACATTCAATAATGTTAATATGCTAAACACAATAAGATTCACTTTTTTTTAAAGTCACTGAAAACAAAATATTCTAACTACGATTATAGTATCGTAAAATTCTGTTTATTTATTTCTATGAATGCTTTAATATCAAAAGAAAGCACTAGCAGGGGTGTTGGATTTATCTCCAGGCCCAATTAAACACACCTGAGGCAGATAATCAAGATCATGATCAATAAACACTTCCAGGTGCTGGTGCTAAACTCTTCATGAAGAGAAACAAACACCTCTGAGCTATCAAACTACAGCATTTAAATAACACTTTTATCTTGTAGAATAAAAAAAGATCTTATTTTTTTTCAATGAAAATTTCTTTAAAGAGATAGTTTAGCCAGAAATTAAAATTCTATCATCATTTACTCACCCCAAGTTGTTCCAAACCTGTATGAGTTTCTTTCTTCTTTTGAACACAAAATAAGATATTTTAAAGAATGTCGGTAACCAGAAAGTTGACGGTGGCCATATAGGAAATAAATACCATGGAAGTCAATGGCTAACATCAACTGTCTGATTGCCAACATTCTTCACTCTATCTTCTTTTGTGTTCAGCAGAAGAAAGACATTCATACAGGTTTGGAACAAATTGAAGGGAAATAAATGATGACATAATTTTAATTTCAGGCTGAACAATCCCTTTAAAGCTGGAGAGCTTATGTAGACCTTATCTCTTTAAATATCACAAAATAGCCATGTCAGTCACTTTCTTAATAAACACTATATTTGTTTTTTTTGTTATTGTGTTTCAGTGGAAACAAGCTAAACTGAATGAAAATCAGTTATTTCTCAAATTTAATACAGATTCAGGAATATGAATGATTACCTGATTAAGCAGTGATAAGATACAGGATATCATCAAGTCCCAGGTCAGGTGATTATGCTGTCGAGTCAGCATTATCAGGATTATCATTACCTTCACTACTACTAAAGGAGCAATGTGTTTTGCATGCAAACACTGACCGATACAAGACATGGGCTATGTTAACATTCGTGCTCATGTTCATGTCTCTTGCACCTTAAGAAATCTGTTAAATGACATAACTTTATTCAGGAAATTCCTAATAAACTTTACTAAAGCAAGATGCATTTTTTAAGAATGTAGAAAAATAGATGCTTTATTCAAACACTTTAATAACTTTGCAATCTAATTACAGTGAGTAACAACACAAATCAAACGCAAATAAGCATGCTAAACAAAGGAACAGATAAATAAGGTAGATGCACCACTGTTTGAATCTGTGCTAGAGAAGTCATGTAAGTAGCATGTAAGGTGATTCAACAAACAAGACTTCTGTATAGGATGCACCTGTTTTCTCTCTAATGAGGAAGCATTAGACTACTGAGAAGTGCACATGCAAAGACAAAATGGGCGTTTACCAATCAGTGGCCAATTTCAAACTACAATACAGTTAAATGTTTTTCAACCATTTTTCAACAGACTTGCTAAAATCATGAAGGCCCACCCCTAAACCAAGCCCCCAGTGGATTACAGCAAATCGGGTAAAGCGGTTGAAAATGTCCATTGTGGTTTGAAAACGCCCCACTGATCGAGTAACACCCACTAGTGTTCTGCAGAGATACGCCTGAATGATCTTGTGCTCATCAACTACAAATCATAGTTAGTTCAATGTCACTGTCTCCAACCATGTGTGTTGTTGGCTTTCATCAAAATTTCAATGCTGATCCAGCACACTTTAAACATTGAAATGTCAATCTCAACCAAAATGATGGTTTAGATCAAAACTAAACATTGTATCAATGTCACCATGCTATCTGGGTTTGTTTTGTTGTTTTAAAAAAACACGCCGAAAATACACACACACACACAGACATATATACACAGACAGACAGTATTAAGGGTGGTCGTGGATGTTCGGCGACGTAGCTGGCAAGGACAACCCTTGCCCAATATTAGAATAATTTATCATTGCACACCTGCGAGGCATTTTTTCTCCTTTTTCGATTTTTATTGATATTTAGCACTATTGAGCGGGACATTGGTGGTTGTTGTTTTTTAAGGTGGCAATACTGCCATATGTATCCTGTATTTCCTACCTCAAGAATAACACAAGTACTACTCAAATTAAATTTATTTTCCTTGTAAATGTTCTGGTCCCGCTTCGAATGCCACGATGCCATCAATCGCTAATCCTGGTCGCAATCAGTCCTTCACTGACCAATCAGCATTCATTACTTCAAAACTTGCAAAACCTACAATCAAATCTGAGATTTCTCAACGGCAATCAGGTGAAAGAGACAAATTTAGCTATCTAGCTCCATAGACTCCCATTCATTTTGCACTCATGGGCGATTGCCCCCAGTGGAACTACAACCAAAATTCGGTACAATAGGACTTAATAGGGAGTGGCCAGGCTCTCCGTAGACGGGCTCTGATATTAGTCACCAGATGGTTAATGGGTTGTAGTACCAACAGTTCAAATGCTCTGTGATTTGCCTTTTGAGTATTTGTTACTTATTATGAGCCTTCTAAGTTCGCTGTTATGTTTAATAATCGGGAGACTTCCACAGGAAAATAGACTATCGCGAGATCAACGTAATGAGGGAGTCAACATATTGGAAGCATAACTGTACGTCTACGCACACACCGCAGCCGACTTGAGCTTCCAAAGTTATCGAAAGTCATTCATTTTCAATGGAAGCTGGCATCTCTCAGCTGCAAGGACCATCAAATCCATTGGCGTCACGTTTTGGGCGTTTTGAGCGACCAGAGCGTCAATCAGAAAGTTGAAAGTAGCTCAACTTTATGGTAATGAGCTATGATACGATTCAGTGGCAAGCAGCGGGAAAACGGCGGCAATTCCGGAGAAACATACGATGTAAAGGTAGACTAAAATGTAATTGTTTAATGTTATTTTTTTATTTATTCATTTTCATAATAATTTCATAATGTGTATACAATTTGCCGCCACAAACAATAGAATCGTATCTTCAGCCATTTGTGTCAATCATTCAAGTTAAGACTCTTTCTATTCTAAAATAGTTTTAAGTCTGCCTGATGATTTGAGACTGACTGAAACTGCTTAAAAGAACTGTGTTATCTTGGAATTAAACTAATTCAATTTAATTTGGCTTATTTAAGTTTTTCTGAAAAGTAAACCTCTAGAACTATTTGATATGCTGGGATGGAGATTGACCTTTTTTAGAAAGAAGACCATCTAGTCCAAAATTTGGGAGAATTAGCTATAAGACTGTTAAGCTAGGAAACATTTTGCTTGGTTATGACTGTGAGGTGGTTAAATGTGGTGAGTCTGCAGAGAGAAAAAAGGGCAGAATAAACTCTAAAACATTTTAACACGCTGAAGTAATACAAGTATAAAAGGCACTGTTGTAACTAGCTAGGATCGCAGGGATTCTGATTTTGACCATAAAGCTGTTCAAATATTTGAGGATACTGATCTGAGTTAAACTTAAAGAAAAAGAAAATTCAAAGAAATTATTCTGAGATAAACTAGAAAAAAACGAAAGAAACTGATCTGAGTTAGACACACACAGACACAAAGAGATATAAATAGAAAGTCTGTTGCTTCTCTAGTATACAGAGAGTGGTAAAATGAGCGAAAGTAATTGTATAGCAAAACATTATCTTCGGGGTATTTGAAGAGAAAAACGGAAACAAGCTAAGATTTTGAACAGAAATTTGGTGTTAATGTGGGTTTAAAAGTCCATCATTCTTTAACATTACAAAATGTAAGTTTTGTCTGAAATAGAACAAGAGATAAAATAAGATCATAGGATTGAAATTAAGGAATTACTCTGAGAAAAGATCTATGATAATAGTTTTATAGTTAATTGACAAGTACAAGCTGATGAAAATTATAGTACACTCCAAAAGAATGTCAGTTGGAAAATATACAGTATACGGAAATAACAAATATAGCCAAAGATGTTTATTTGAAAACACATGTAATTTCTGAATAAGTCAGAGTAAAAGTGAGGAGAATGAAATTATAAAAGTTATGAAACTGAGACATTCTGGACTTCCTCTTTTAGAGTCTTTCTCTCATTCAAAGTCAGTTAGATTCTGTTATTTGAGCCTGTGTCATAAGTAACAAGCTATTTATAGTAAAGCATAGTGTCTCAGTTGGAAATTATAGACAGAGATTTTAAAAGAAATGATACATGGCAATCAAGAAATAATAATCTACCTTAAATGACAGAAGTGACCATTTTTTTGTATTTGTTTATTCCATGACCAGTAACTTTGTCTCATCTTTGTCTTCACCATGAACAGGGCTGATAGCGCTGGTTATTGATGTAACATAACATCATACTTAATGGACAGTTGTAATAACTAAATTCAGTATAAACTCAGCATTGCTATGTTGATGTTTGAAGGTGTCTAATGGATTTTAGTGATGAAATACTGTTATTAATTTGTCTCCATGTTTACACTATTAGGCTCCAGAAAATACCTGTTAAAAATGTTCTAATGGGAAAGAGCGGTTACCAGTGAGTGGGGGGATTTTTCAAAGACGGGTAAGATCCTCTTTTGGCCAACAGAGGACAACCTCTGTTGTAGGGGGTCACCGCCATTGGCCTACCCTGAAGGGAGGTGTTTACGTGAGATGGGTATGGTTGAGCTGATGTTTGTTAGGCCAAATCATTGAGGGTTGCAGTAGTCTGCCTGTGAAAAAGTGAGCTCTCTATGCCTGGTCACCAGAAACCACATTCCTTGGATGGCTTTTTGGCATTGTGACAAGTGTCATAACGGGGAACACCCCGAGGAAAGGGGATTATTTACAGAGTATTCAGGAACTAGCTGAGACTGTGAGGGTGAATTTCATTAATTCAGTAACGCTTCCTTTTACAGTACAGTACTTACAGTGTACTTACCTAGAAAGTACTGGCTAATATAAGGTACATGGAAAAGGTTAGGTTTAAGGGTAGGTTCAGGGTTAGTACTAGTTATACCCAGTAATTGTAGTTACTAAAATAAGTACATAGTATTTACATGGGCAACTGGACTGTAAAAGGAAGCGTTACCATTAATTCTATGGAGACTAAAAAAACTCATTACTAATTTATTTTAGGAACATGGTGTTAGTTACGTTATGGACAAAATTGTCTGAAGTTTTAGATCCTGAATCTGTGATGGCTGTATGATATTGAATTAATATGTCCACCATAGTTTTCACTTTTGCAGATCATTAGACATGGCATTTGAATAATTCCAGGACATGGTGGTGTCTAAAGATGAAGATTGTTTTTGCCAATTCAAGAAAAGTCTGGATAACATGAAATAAATGAATTTACCATTCAAATTAAAGATAACTTTAGAAATGCTCCTTTGATGACAAATGAATAGAACTGAGAATGGGACATACGGAGTGAAATAGGAGATTTTACACATTCCACACTACTTGCAAAACACAAC
The DNA here is from genome assembly GCA_036326025.1 of Chrosomus eos. Taxonomy (NCBI): domain Eukaryota; kingdom Metazoa; phylum Chordata; class Actinopteri; order Cypriniformes; family Leuciscidae; genus Chrosomus; species Chrosomus eos. The sequence continues at coordinate 15,378,063 of CM070821.1, forward strand.
CTCACAAACAATGAACACTCGCTTACTCATTTACAACCCTAAGGGATAGGATCCTTTAATCTCAACGTTAGTTTTGGTCAGGAACTGAAGGAGTTATTTACTTAACGAGTTCAGGCACTGGCAGAAGATTTATTAGTTTTTCTTTTCTTAGATGATTGGGGTTCATTTTAAATGCTTACACATATGAATTGAAATGAATACGGGGACATAACATGGGTTGGGGTTCTTTTGTTTTATTGTTTTTCTGATGTTTCCATTTGTATATTTATTTTGTTTTTTTATCGTATCTTTCTTTGGTCTATCTGGTTTTACTTTACCTCACTATCCACAGATTCCATGTCTATCCACACAAGATAGCGACTCGTTAGAAAATGACATCACATTAGAAGAGATTTAGGCGGCCATACAGGACCTCAGACCAGGTCGTGCCCCCATGGGGAGGATGGCTTTCCCTCTGATTTCTATAAAAAAGTTCTCAGAGGTATTAGCCCCTCAATTGCTATATGTCTTTCAGAATGCTCTGGTAAAGGGTAAGCTTCCAGAGAGTATGTGAACCAACATAATTACTCTCATTCATAAAGGGAAAGACCCTCAACAATGTGCAAGCTACAGACCCATTTCACTTGGTGATGTTGATGGGAAGATATTAGCCAAAATACTTGCAAAAAGATTAGATAAACTACTACCTACTAGTATACAACCTGACCAGGTTGGTTTCATCAGGGCTAGGTCTTCAGCAGACAATATGAGAGGATTATTACACCTTATGTGGAGCTCTAAAATGAACACTGACCCTGTCATGGCCTTCTCCCTAGATGCGGAGAAGGCCTTTTGACATAGTTGAATGGGGCTTCTTATTTCAAACACTTAAAAGATTTGGTTTTGGCCCTTTATTTACTAAATGGGTAAACTTAATGTACACTGAACCAGTGGCTTTGGTACTATGTAACGGAACAGTGTCATCGCGGTTTGAACTACATAGGGGCACAAAACAAGGGTGTCCCCTCTCCCCTCTTTATTTTTGCACTGGTCTTAGAGCCATTAGCTATTGCAATACGTAATAATCCAAATATTAAAGGTATCATAGTGGGCCAGCAGGAGCATAAGGTATTACTATATGCTGATGATATCCTACTTGTCTCCAGTAATCCACAAATGACAGTGCCCACAATGTGTTCTTTAATTGACGATTTTTTCCAGATCTCGGGCTATAAAATCAATTGGAGTAATGCCCTTGTCTAAGAATTGCCACGGGATAACGAGGGACCAGTGGCCATATAGATGGGTCTCATCAGGCATGGTTTATTTGGGGATTAAACTTATACCAGGACTGGAAAAAATAATGGAATTAACTTTCAACCAATTATTTGTTACAGAACTGGAGTAAGCTTACAATGTCGAATTAATTTAGTTAAAATGATAATTGTACCTAAAATGAATTATCTATCATACATTCCCCTTGTGATACCACCATCCATGCACCTACTTTAAAAGTGGCATGGGAAAGAGATTTAGGGGGGATGATCAAGGAAGAAACGTGGAAGCAGGTTGTATCAAAATGGCATATTAATGTTCGTGAAATGTTTATGAAATCAATCCTCTCCTCTCGTCTTGTTATACTAGTCATGTATAGTCTAAACATTATTTAATTATTTTCTTCTCTGAGACCTAGCTGATTTGTGTAATTGTTATTTTTGTTTATCTGTGCTATTCTGTACTTTTGGGGGGTAATGTACTAAATATATTTATTTAGTACATTACTAAATAAATATCTCGGTAAAAGCAGAACATTGAAGTTGTGGGTTAAAAATAAACATTCTGACATTAAAGAGGGTTGTGGTTTAAAAATAAACATTCTGTTAGCTAAACATTACGTCAGCTACAGTGTTTATTAAGTAGTTGTCAGTATAGTTAGTTATATATGTAGTTCAATTTTCCATATTTATGGTATGTCATCATGTCAGTATCAGTATTTGCTTTCAACCCTGGACAAATAAAAATGTCACTGAACGTTTGCTGTGTAATTGCAACAATGAGCACTCAAACACACCAAACCTTCAAAACAAATTAACATTCTAATAGACATTAGAGGGCTGTGGTTTAAAAATAAACATTCTGACATAAACACTCTGTCAGCTAAACATTAAGCAGCTACACTGTTTACTTCTAAATATTTTATTCACGCCATCATGTGTAGTAGCCTATTCAAAAACTGTTTGCTCAAGCGCAGCGTTTTTCGGAGTTCACTGTGTAGCTGCTCCCTGAATCGTCACGCTTATTCATTTGTGAATGTTAACTGAATTTGTTAACTGAATTTGTAAGTCAGCCACGCTGTTTACTTCTGAATATTATATTTTATTGTGGTGCGCTTAAGGTTATCGCTACTGTTTAATATGCCTATGCTATTCACCAATTAAACATCATATTCAATGCATTCACAGTCTCTTTCACGGCCATCATTTGTAGTAGCCTATTCACAAACTGTTTGCTCAAGCGTAGTTCTACCAAAAGACTCTGGAGATAGAAATGATATTACAAAGCATATATTTATTAACAGCCCAGCAGGCAAATGTTTATAAAGTTCTTTGGCGTAGGCCCCGTCTGTAGCTTTTGCTGTTTAATTGTAACAATGAGTACTCAAACACACCAAACCTAACCAAACAAAAAATGATTTTGCACGGGCACTTTGCACTAGTTAAATAAAGCACATAAACATTACCTGAGATTATCATTGCCCAACTCACTGTGCTGTTGTTCCAGCTGCAAATTCGAAATAAAAAAAGATACTTTTGTTGTGTCTGTGTCTTTGTTTTATTTAGGCGTGTGTGTGTGTGTGTGTCTGTGTGTGTGTGTGCGAGGAGTAATTGACTATGGGGCGTTGAATTATTAGAATAATTAGCCATATTCCACTAGCACTACTTTTACCACACCTTAAAACATTCTTCAGATCATGTAGCCTACTTCGAGACATTTGTCAGGTTTTTGTCTTTAAAACACTCTTGTGTGTAGGACGGTGTTTAATAGGCTCCCTATTAAACATCGTATAAATTTTTAAATATTGCTGATATTTAAAGGCCGTATCCGGATCTGATGAAGGACCTGCGCCTGGACATGACGACAACGCAGTCCTGAAGTGTCAACTAGTCTCTCCCCTGTGAAGGCCGCCTCCCCTCCCTTTACCCCTGTACAGATAAAACGTTGTCAGGAAAATTCCGGTTCACGTGGCTATGCGGAAGCGATACAAAAATCTGTATTATAAATTGTTTAAGGCTTGTACCTCGGAACCTGTTTCATGGTTTGCGTTTGGTGCAAATGAGCGAATTGTGCAAGTTGTGTTTCAATCAAAACTAACTCTTAACTAGACAATAACTTTATTCTAGAGCTGCTGTAAACCCAAAACAATCTCTGTTACTTTAATTTCCTATTATCACTGTACAGCTGCTTTGAAAACAATCTATATGGTTAAAAGCACAATATAAATGAAGGTGACTTGACTTTCTTGCGCTCCGTTTGCTAATTCCAAAACGTAATTTTAGAGCTAGTTACAGAGGCTTGAGCCACTGATAGCAGACTAATGCAGTTATGAGAGAGAGAGAGAGAGAGAGAGAGAGAGAGAGAGAGAGAGAGAGAGAGAGAGAGAGAGAGAGAGGAGAGAGAGAGAGAGAGAGAGAGAGAGAGAGAGAGAGAGAGAGAGAGAGAGAGAGAGAGAGAGAGAGGAGAGAGAGAGAGAGAGAGAGAGAGAGGAGAGAGAGAGAGAGAGAGAGAGAGAGAGGAGAGAGAGAGAGAGAGAGAGAGAGAGAGAGAGTTACAAGCCACACAAAGATGAAGTATTCATACAAGTATGACTAACCCGAGTTTGTGTGTCTCTCAATAGTGTTCGGCAGCAGAGTCTCTACTAATAGCGAAACTGAGTTGATCTTCTCCAAGAACAGCGCTAACCTCGCTAGTGAGAAATTCATGTAGCCTCGTTTTAGGTTGTTAAACTATTTTACTAATAAAATCATCAGAGCAGAGCTGACAACACGTTTTTGTATGAGTGTGTCCATACTGTCTTATTTACTATATTTATTTGCTTGGTCAGTGTCATTTGGGTTTTGGTTATTTTGCTGTTGTAGGCTGTAAGCACCTTTTGAAATAACTGAAATCATGTGGTGAAGTGATATAGAACTGTAATGCAGTCAAGACCTGCCAGGAACTACTTTAGCTGTGGTTTTCTTTGAAAAACGTATTTTTCTTTGTCAGCCAATCAGATTATTCAACTGCCCCGTATTATAAATATAAATAAACTTTTTTTTTTTTTTACTGAAAAAGATTTCAGTATTTAAAGGCAGTCTTTTTGTTAATTATTGAAGACAGATAATTCATCATGGTCACACATTGACCTTTGTACCATATAAAACAATGCTTGAACTGATGTTTGATAGTATCATTTGTAGTTCAGCAATAGTTCCTGTTTGTCCTGTTCAATATTAACACTGGGAGCTGAGAAAAACTGGTGATAAGAGAAAACCCGAACATACAGGTCAGGGGAATTATTCACTCAGCCAAAAGAAAAAGAAGCAATTAACTTTTGTGCCAGAGGATCTGTTCATGCTAAGTGTTCATAGTGTGTGTTGTTTTCCCCTTTTTTATTTCCTTTTTTGAAAGTAACAAGTTACAGCATTAAAACCACTTCCTTGATTCTCCTCATCTCCACCCAAGTCCATTTATCTCGAGGTTTTAGTGACCTCCAAACCTGCTCATTTTCTACAGCGTTCTTGTACTAGTAAAATTACATTTATTGACAACGTTAACTTCTTATACAAATGCAAATATTGAACTAAGGACCCTTTGGACTGACACATTTCTCACCATGTGAGCATTATTGTGAGCATTAATTTAGGCCTGACCTTTGCCTCAGATCTTTGGAGAGATGGTTTGAGAACTGTCAATGTAATAAAGGCATAAACTGGTTTGCACAGCGGAAAAAAATGCATAGACCAGTACTTTACAGTAAAGGCTTGTTATGCTGGTTATTCTTCGAATAACAACATTTGACACCTTTCTTGTCAAATTAAACAGAAAAAGAAAGAAGAAAGAGACAAGAAAAATAGTTTCATTTTCTACTACATACATATTGTTCAGCTTGCTCACAGAATGTAAGGGGCCGTTCACAGTTTCAGCTATAGTCTTTCCCATGGTTGCTAATGTTGCACAACAGTGCTCATCTTTCATGGGCTAAGACAAAAGCACCCCAGTGACACCCGGGATCCACTGCAAAAAGAGATTGCTAAATGTCATTGCGTTAACTTTCTGCTAGTTAATTACCTGTTACTTTGAACTGAGAAGACACTTTGAACAGCCAGACTATTTCAAAATATGAGTGACACACTTACTCTTTAAAATTGTACTACTTTTTTGAAATTGTACAGTATGTTAGTGGCTGAGTTTGTTTTTGTCCAACTAACAGAATTGTACCTGTGTTATAGGATACGAATAAGGAAGCATAAGGTCTTCCTGTTGTGCTTACTGGGGATTTGTGTCGTTTCCTTCCTTCATTACTACAAAGCCCTGCACAAAATTTCACTGCTGCAGGAGCTCTCGTCTTCCTCCACCCATCTAAAAAACATGAAGATGTTCAAAGGGTTCTTCTGGAATTTTCCGACTACTGACTTCCACTCCCAACAAGACATCTACAGACACAGCCATCTGAAGGTAGAGGCGATGAGGGTGAAAGAAGTTTTAATCTGAGGTCTTCTCTGACCTGTCCTTTATCTCATGTCAGAGTATAACTGTTTCCTCACGTGGCTTAATGAACCTGGTTTGGTACTGACTCGAAGAGTATTTATAAAGAGAGCAGGTTATTTTGAGGTGGGCATAAAAGTTACTGGTTGGGTCAGATAGTCTCATCTACAGACTTCAGCTTAATATATACAGTCATGTGAAAAAGAAAGTAGGCAACAACCTTTTGTATTCTATGGTTTTACGTATCAGGACATAACATAAAATCATCTGGTCCTTGGCAGGTCTTAAAATTAGGTAAATACAGCCACAGATGAAAAACAAAACATGGCATATTACACCGTGTCATTATTTACTTAACAAAAACTAGGCCAAAATGGAAAAAGCCATGTTTAAGTACACTCTTACTGCTTCCATAGGAGGGTAAGTCGCAGTCAGCGCTGCTAATCAAATGCCTTTGATTAACTGATCATCTCAAGTGTGATCACCTCTATAAAAGCAGAAGTTTTGGCAGTTTACTGGTCTGGACCGTGTCAGACCTCAACCCGATTGAAATTAAAGAACCCTTCAGAGAGCTGTGCATCAACAAATGCCCACAAACCTCAATGAACTGAAGCAATGTTGTAAAGAAGAGTGGGCCAAAATTCCTCCACAGCAATGTGAGAGACTGATAAAGTCATATAGAAAATGATTGCTGCCAAAGTTGGCTCGAAGCAATTAAATCATAGGGTGTACTTAGTTTGTCACAGCAGGCTTATCCATTTTGTCTTTTTTTTAAATTAAATAAATAATGTCAAGTGTCATGTATTGTTGTTCATCTAATGTTGTATTTACCTAATTTTAAGGACTAATATTGACTTATTTGGGCGTCCAAGTAACTGACAGATTAGCTAACAATACTGAATGTCACAGCTCTCAAGAATGCCACATGACTACATATGTATTAAACTGTATTTCTAATAATAATCTTCCTTTCCTCCAAACAGACTCAATATGACTCAAATGGGATTCCGACAGATCCTCCAGGTGGGAAACTTCATGAACGTACCTTTGTACTCCATGATGATTCCACCCCCTTTTTCATCCACACCACATCCGGAGCTGTGTGCTTCCGTGAGGGTACGGATATGGCCGCCTCTGCTTCTCACCGCAGGTTACTGCAACATAGCTCCAAAGACGACACAATCAATCCAGGCAAGAATGTGGTTCAGTGTCTCTGTCGGCAGGCTTGGCACGGCCCTCACTGTGGCATACCTACAATAGTGTATCACTCCAATCTCCCGTCCAAGTCAAAGGTAAAACCCAGAAAAGTTCCACGTCGAGTCATCAATGCCATCAACATCAACCATGAGTTTGACCTACTACACGCTCGATTTCACGAACTTGCAGATGTTGTGGACGTGTTTTTGGTTTGCGAATCCAACTTTACCGCGTACGGTGACACAAGACCTCTTTATTTCCAGCAACTGCTCCTAAACGGAACGTTCGATTACATTAAGCACAAGATCCTGTACGTCTTCCTTGACCACTTTCCAGTGGGCGGCCGTGAGGACGGCTGGATCATGGACGATTACCTGCGCACATATTTGACCAAAAATGGAATGTCAAGGATTGAGGGCCTCAAAGCGGACGATGTTTTCATCATCGATGATGCAGATGAAATTCCTGCTCGAGATGGAATCCTTTTCCTCAAACTCTACGACGGCTGGCCGGAACCGGTTGGGATACACATGCGCAAATCCCTATATGGATTTTATTGGAGGCAGTTCGGAACGCTAAACATCTTATCTGCTTGCACGGTAGCTATGCTCTTTAAGGTTTACAAGAGTGATGGGATTCTTCTTCGCCGCCGATCCTATTATTCCATATCAGGATTCCGGGAATATGAGAACTCCACGGGACGCATTCTAGTACCGTGGGCCATCGGAAGCCCTGTTCACTATGCTGGATGGCACTGCTCTTGGTGTTTCAAACCAAAAGGGATTTATTACAAGCTCATATCAGCTCAGAATGGAGACTTTCCACGTTGGGGCGATTATGGGGATAAAAGGAATATAAGTTATATTAAAGAGTTAATACGTACAGGGGGTTGGTTTGATGGGTCTGTCCCAAACTACCCACCCACAGACCCCAAAGAGCATATGTACGCTCCCAAATACCTCCTGGATAACTATAATAAATATCGCTACCTGCTGGAGAACCTATTTGCCAAAGAGAAACGTTAAGAGAAACGGATCTATTTCAAATGGGCATCTACTAAATTAACCTGATGGTTTCTGTATTCTAATGTTTTTGTATTCATGATGGATACAATAGAGAGAGTGTTACAGTCATATCGGGACTGCAGTAAAAATTGCCATTAGTTGCATTGATGCTGTGATTCTTCAGATAAGTCATCACTATTCTCTCTGTTTTCTCCAGTAAAAATTCATCCTTTAAAATCAGCCTGAAGTCAAAATGGACACATATTTTTATGGAATAATGCTGTATTTATCCATGCAAATCATTATTATTTTTAAATTAATATGCTCTCTTAATCTTGAATCAAAATAACTTTCCCTCGCTCTTGCAGCTCATCTCTTCTCTTATGATGTGTCACTCACATGACATAGCAAACCACAACCATCCAATCAATTCCCCATGGACAAAACCAAGTCCCGCCCACCTACATATTATTATTTTTTGTTGTTGTTCGAGAAGCCGTTTCACTCGGATATAACCTATTGGTCACAATAGGCAGAAAAGACTATTACAACTTTCCTTTCCTGACAACTTTAAACAAGATAAATAATATAAAAACAATAGTAATATAAAATATATATTTTTATTTATACAAAATAATAATATGTAAATACTTGTTTTCAGAGAATATATCTTAAAATTACTTACCTCGTTGACAAATGTCTAATTTTAAAATTGGATGGATTTGTGCTTAAAACAATTAAAAAAATCTTACTTCAAGATTCATAGGAGATGATTAAAAAAAATCTTAATGAGTATTGTTTATATTTCTAATTATTTTACATTTTAAATTATTCTAATTACACTTTAAACGACAATGATATTGCAGCTGCAATGCCACTTTCATGTCCACTGAACTATAATGGCCCCATCACAGTCTGTAAGATCGTGCTGATGGCTTGAGTTTCAAGGCTTTCACAGGTTCTGTCACGCTCTGTGGGCTTGGATACAGATACGTTAAGCATTAGCTGTCAGTATCACTGAAGTGAATCTTGTGGATTGTGCTTTGAACCTGGAACTCCTGTCAGGATCTGAGTTTGCAGTGTCAGCAAAGTTAGCAGCAACAGGAAAGAAATTATGGAATAACAAACATTAGTAGCCAAGACAAATATGGTAAGTTTTAGATTAAAAAGGACATTCAAACCTTGAGGTTCAAAATGAAGAGAATTCAATTATTCATGCGTGTGAAATGAATTGCTGGGAGTCGAACCCATGACCTTAGTGTAGTAGCACCGTGCTCTACTGTTTGAGTGGCAGGAATTCTTTCACAAAGTTAACTTTCACTTTGCCAGTTAAAATGATATTGCATTAAACCAAACATTTAAAGTGCACTGTTTAATTTAAATGCAGCTATTTTTAAGTGTTAACTTTAATATTGGCCTCATCCACAATGTTTCCTCTGTGCCTTAAAGAATTAGTTTAATTTAATATAATTACTCACCCCCATGTCATCCAAGATGTCCATGTCTTTCTTTCTTCAGTCGAAAAGAAATTAATGTTTTTGATGAAAACATTCCAGGATTTTTCTCCTTATAATGGTCTTCAATAGACCCAAACGTTCAAGGTCCAAATGACAGTTTCAGTGCAGCTTCAAAAGGCTTTAAACGATACCAGGCGATAAATAAGGGTCTTATCTAGCGAAACGATCGGTTATTTAAAAAATAAATAAAGTTTAATTAGCACAAATGCTCGCCTTGCTCTGTTCTGTGATACGCGTTAGTGACTCTCCTGTTCGAACTCGTTCTTCAAAATGAACAAATCTTTTTTTGAGTCATTTAGTTCATTTCGTTCGTTGAATGCATAGAAATCATATAGAGACTAGAAGCCCTATTGGCCGCTGGAAACCGAGAAATCCGGCCGCCATCTTGAACCGGTCGTATTCCTAGTTTCATTGCGTGGCAGCAGATTAGATGCCAGAGCATTGTGGAGAATTTTCCTGTTCTAATCGCCGGACCATCGAAAATAGGGCTTTTCACAAGTAAGTCTTAATATTACCGTACTATTGGTTGTATTTTGTGAATAGAATATTACCAGATAATTGAGAAGGAGCAAGGATATTTGCTATTACTTTACTGAAATCGTTGTGAAATGCTGATGTGTACTGCATCAGCCGGTGTTCACCCGGCATGGAGAGGTGAAGTAACTGTTAAAGTAATAATTACAAGAGCTTCTAGGTTATCAGATAAGCATTCAACTGCCCTGTTGTGTAGGTTATTTGTGTTTGCGCACATGATATCAGGAAGCAATGTAACGTTAATACACGCATGACAGCGATGCACAAATTGAGTTACCCCTCCAACTTCTAGTTTTATTGATAACCTATATCTTATCACATGCGATTTGGCTATTGATATTACAGAAGTCCTGTGGTAAAATTACATCATTAACTTACTCCATCTACCCTTGTAAAGTTAATCCGAATAGGGCTTTGGTCTCTACATTTTCCCCTCCCACATCCACATACAATAAAAAAAAAGTATAGGCTTAATGTTGTCCAAACTTAATAGAAATTACTGATGCAAACACAAAAGCGATCTTCTCAATTTTTATTACAGGTGGCTGCATTCGGTGGATTCGCGGCTGCTGTGTGTGTGTGTGTGTGTGTGTGTGTGTCTGAGTGGAGGAGAGAGAGAGAGAGAGAGAGAGAGAGAGAGAGAGAGAGAGAGAGAGAGAGAGAGAGAGAGAGAGAGACTGTTCGTGTTTGTTTGTTTGTGTGTCTGTTCGTGTGTATGTGCGTGTCACATACCATAAATTGTTTCTTCAACTTATTAAAATATCTTACTTTACTGCAACTATCTGTTTCTGCTTCTTTATTATATTTATAGTGTGTGATTTATCAAATACATCAGTGGCGGACCGTGCATTTCACACCTAGGCCTTCTGTCCTATCTGAATAAATAACTTTTAATAGTGTAGCAGCGCAAAAACTCTCTATAATTGTTGTTTTTATTTTGCACGGGCAGTTATAGGGTTAATGCTGTGAGTTCGGGAAAAGCCGGTAGAGAGAAACGAGCGCGTGAGTTCGGCTTGTGCGTTTGTGTACAGTGGTTCTTGCGTTCCGAATCCGTTCAGAAACGTTCAATGGTTACAATAGTCCATTTTCAGACGTTACAATAGTATGAATGTTTTAAAAAAAATACGTTTCGATCATAATCTAAAAGAAAAATTAAGAAGAAAATCATATTCACAACTGGGGAAAAAGCATTATACTCACCAAAACTACTGGTTATTTTTTACACAAAATCCATCCTTATTTCTTTCCTCAAGAAGATTTCAATTACAGTTGTACAGGTTCTAACTGCGTTGCAGTTCCAACAATGTCGTGTATGTCCCGTCATATTTCTAGCATAGGTTTTACTTCGCTTTATGGCTGAGAGTGTCTGCTCGACAGAAGCACGCAGTCACCGCAAAACATGACGACGTGTAACGTTACAGCTGCCCCATGCTCTCACGCAGAGTTTAAAACAAAATCAATGGGATCAGCGGGACTTTTGCCCTCAAAATCATTCGTGGCATAACTTAGCAGTACATTAGTCAGTTCTGTTTTTACCCGGACAGATCGAATAGAGTTCCGTGACTCAGCGTTTAGCTCAGGTTGAATAAGGGATTTTTTCCGGTTGGTTTAAACCTGAGGAGGAGGAGGGAAATAAACATTAATTTGTGGGTTGAAAAACGATTAAATCTACAGGAATATATTTTAGTTTACGCAGTTCGCTACAGATGCGGATACTGAATACCAGTAATTAATAGTATGCGCTCTGAGCATCCAATCAAAGAACGAGAAAATGCAGACGTTATTGTACGCCTGCTAGATGGCCCCGCTGCAGTCAAAGCGAAATCTGATTGGCTGATTAAATCTGACTGATTATCTGATTGGTTAAAGCAAAAATTTCATTGCCATTCATTTTAGCGACAGACGCCCGCGCTGTCGATTCTGAAGGCCTCCAGGCAGATTTATTTGGCCATGGCAACGCATGATGGCTGAAATATGATTGGATAAAAGCTCTAACATAAAAACACACTACTGGAAGCAGCGCGACCAAGAGCAAAGCTATGAAATTAATATAATGAACTATTGGGAATAATTTAATACTCATTCATGGAAAAAATATATTAAAGTGCAAGTCAGTAATTCTGATAGTGTTTAGGCCAGCAGAGAAGGCCTTGCTGGCCCTGACGGCCCACCACTGAAATGCATTATATCCTCTTCATCACAATATTGTGTCTGGTCACTTTATAAATTATATCAGAATATTATATTACTGTTAAGCCTACTATGGATATTAAAATACGCCGAACCATGTGTCCTGTGTTATAGCTACATGAATTACCTTTGCAGGAAAAAAAACCGCGTGAAAATCAGTTCAGTATTCAGTGAGATATGATTAATTTAATGCGCTGACAGCTCATTTCACCTGCCATTCAGATTACACTGAGCGGAGCGGATGACCGGTTTAAGAGGGCGGCTCCAATTCTCGTCCGTGCCAATAGGCAGTAGCACTCAATAGGGCGTCTACCTATATGATGTCTATGGTTGAATGAATGAAATGACTCGAAAAAAGATTTGTTCATTTTGATGAACGAGTTCGAACAGGAGAGTCACGAACGTGCATCACAGAACAGAGCAAGGCGAGCATTTGTGCTAATAAAACTTAAACTTTTTTATTTCTTTTTGAAATAATCGATCGTTTCGCTAGATAAGACCCTTATTTATCGTCTGGTATCGTTTAAAGCCCTTTGAAACTGTCATTTGGACCTTGAACGTTTGGGTCTATTGAAGTCCATTATAAGGAGAAAAATCCTGGAATGTTTTCATCAAAAACATTAATTTCTTTTCGACTGAAGAAAGAAAGACATGGACATCTTGGATGATTTGGGGGTGAGTAAATTATCAGCAAAAGTTTTTTTAAAAGTGAACTAATCCTTTAACTCTTTTCCATGCTCTTTTCCCACCATTGACGTAATTTTCAGTGTGCACAAACACACGATTATCATATGTAATAATTTGCATATGTAAAATTACGTGATCACAAAAATTAAACGGGATATCAATCAAAACTGTCTAACGTTATACTGAATAAAATGTAGACCCAAGAAGGGCTATAGGACTGCAAGTATTAGGGGTGTTGATGGACTCGATCTACTCCATCTATGTTTTGATAATCGTTAAAATATTATCCAGATGTCTTTTGAAAACTTTTTTTTCTCAGCTTTTTGTTTTTGCTCAAAATGTTGCTTTTTTAAATTCAACTTATCCACGTGTTGATGAAAAAAGAATGCATGAAGCTAGAATTAAACGTTTTAACGGGGTTTTTTTTAAGCAGAGGGTCTGTTCTTTCTTAGGCATGTTCAGATATTATACTATTGTAGGGGCCATGCCATTTTGTGAAAATTATCAAAATGCTGGCAGGGAAAAAGTTAATATGTGCCAGTGGGGATTTCTTGAAGACTGCTAGGGAAGCTCGACTTCCCCTATATAATGGTCAAATGTACTATTGTGTTAACATTTTATTGACTAAAAATGCGTTAGAACGCGTTCATCTCGAAGACGAGTTCGTTCAGAATCATAGAGGGTTTGCACCTACCTCATGATTTGGTCAGTTACCCGGATGCGCGGCTATATTGGAGATACTCTGATGTAAACAACAGCATGGATTGCACTGTTTATATACTACTTAACACATTGTTACACTTATTTATGATGTCTAAACCATGGAAAAAACACATGGAAGCTACGAAATCATATAGAGAAGGACTTAGTAAGCAGGAAAGAGTGCGTAATTTTGACGAACATGTGGTAAAGATCCGAACGAGCTTCTCTAGCCCGTACCGCTATTCTTCCTTCTATTTCTTATCCCGACATTGGCTACGTTCAGATTGTCAGTCGAAAAAAAGCACATGAAATCTGTTTCAAGCAGCATCCATATGTTGTTTGAAATCTTATTCAAATCACATATCAGGAAATCCGCTACAGTCTGAACGCTCGGATCGGATTTTGTGTGGTATGTGACTTTCTCATGCCACATAAAATGTAAACGTCAGACGTTGTTATAGGGAACATGCTGAAAGTTGCTGCCGAAACAAGTGTCTTGCAGCTCAAGACACGTAGTCCAGCGCGGCGGCTACACATTTCCATGTTGTAAAATGCAAATAAGACAACATCTCTTGCAAATGCAAACCCCTCCATCAACCCAACATCATTGCCACTGTTGGCATGATCACACAACTCAGATCTGAACAGTTGCGATACACAGTGTGGACATCATTTCAGTTCAGACTCCAATCAGATCCAAAGATAATCAGATTTGATAATCAGAACAAGAATGTAGCCATAGTTAACTATACTTTACGTCAACATTTTAGCCACAGTCAACGCTTCATTTACACATGTGGCTGATGCTGTGCCTCTCTCAACCACAAAAGCCTTCTTTCATCTGTTTTTTGCACTCTTCTCTTTAACCTTTGGCAGTCTATAGAACTCTAAATGTTTTTTTTCCCGGTGCAACCTATTAGTACAGACCAAAACACGACCATTTTTCAGCAGCAATAATCAGCCAAATATGCAAGTCCGTTCAGTTCAGTGGCGTTGTTTACGTTACAGTGCCTCCAACATGGCCGACTTCCGGATTGATGACGTGTTGTGAAAACCCTCTATAGATATGGTTCAGAATCAGCTACATATAGCAGGTCGGCTGACTCCATTTCCTTTTCATAGTATAGCGTCACAGTGCATTGAAGCCATGCGTCCATTTACTTCATTGGGGCTGCTTTGAACAGTTTTTTTCAGTGCTTCGAAACTAGACGGTCATTGGATAAATGCTGCGATTATGTCCCGCCCACGGACGCTCAGCGTCTCTGGGTGAATGGAGGAGTGGGCGGGCCTGGACTCCGGGTTTCTGCGTGATGATTGGAGGGTCTGTCGAAAGACTGCATCTCCTTTTGATTGACAGCGATTTTGTAGGCCTACTATAAAAACTGGCTGACGGTGAAGCTAGCTATCCGAGCTCAGTCCCATCGTGGATTTTGCAAGTGTAAGTTAGTCGAAAGACAAACTGCTTGGTATTTCAAATTTCTTGGTAAAACATACATTCTTCGAAACATAACAAACTGTTCCAGCCAATAACCGACAAGAAGGGTTTGGGGGGTTAGTGCACGGATGAGGAGGAGGGAGGGTCTAGCTAGCCTCCGTTTTGTTTGACAATACTTTAAACGTCAACAAGAAGTGACGTCACCCGACATCGCTTAGATCACCTTTAAAATCAAACTCTTAACCCTGCTGTTGCGCTAAATTGGCCCGGCAGAGGTAGCATCAGCACTCTTGATCCTGTGTGATCCTGCTTCATTTTTGCTTTTATCTCAGGTAGGAATCATGCTAAGTTGACGAGGTTTAGAAATAATGCGGAACTGGCTCTAGTCACTCAGGTTGGTTGCTTTCTATGAGGGTACAGTGCGTGTTAACCCGTTGGCTGTGAGCCGAAGTCGAATCTGAGCTGCTTTGTTTTTTTCCCCCTTCCTACATGGCAGAGGATGCAGCCTTGTGAAACCTGCTAAAATGCTGGTTATTAATTATATATTTTTTTGGTTTGGGTTTTTGATTTTTATGTATTGTGATCACATAGGCTACTTGGAATTTTTTGTTAAACATTTCCTCTTTTATGATGATAGATTTCACATCTGTGGCTGAACTGTTTCTTTTACATTATATGATGTCATCTGATTTGCGTGACAGTGACATGAGAAAGGTTTTTGCAGTGCCAACATTTTGAACGAATGTACTTCCTGTAGATAATTCAGAAGTCATAATCAGTAGGCTACTATTAATCAGTGGGTCAAATGGTTGTTTTTCCTGTTCAACACATTAGTTTCATGAGTCAACGTTAACACAATGGATTATGCTCTACTGCAGTTATCGTTTAATGATTGTTGTGCAATTACTGACATTTCGGGTTGTACTTAATGAAATGAAACTGTTTTTTATGTCTGTTGCACAGGAATGTTGGAAATAATTTTTCTCATGTTGATTGCTCGAATTCAGAGGATAAGTTTATAGTTGCTTTTACAATTGATCATTTGTGTAGGAAGTGACTTGTTTGTATGGAATATGTATTTGAGATAAATAAAATCTCACTTTTTCTTCTTTGTAAGTCATGTTTTCTATATGACAGCTAGTCTCCTTGTAATCGTAATGACATGCGTTATTCCCATTCACCACTAGAGGGCGTGGGAACAGCAGCATTTTTCCTCTGTTCAGTGGATGACGTTGAACCAGGGTTAAATGAATAACACTATATTTTGAAATCTTTTGAATTTTTTTAACCCTAATGTGTTTTTGTCTCGAAGATGAAACTTTCCAGCTTCTGAGTCGCAAGAAAAAAAGAAACAACAAGAAAACTTCCATTCATGACTTTTCAAGTCGACGTTGGTGAAATTAACCCTTTATTGTGTCGTTTAAAATTATCAATAAAAAAAAAATGCTTGACATCCATACAGTACATTAACATAAAGCACCATTGAGATGTAAATATACAAACCAAAGCCTTTTTAGAATCACTGTCAAGTATGTCATTTATAGCACCCGATGTGTTCAAAATACAAATTATTTTTAACACCTGATTCCTAACAACTGTGTTGTTTTACTTTTCCTCAGCTCCGTTTCTTTACTTAATCATCTCAGAATAAATACATTCCTGAGATCCGTATTCTGTAGTCCAGATTGAAGCCGGATTAAGATACTAAACCGACAACCAGCTTGTATTGAAGACTCTTTTAAGTCATGTGTTGGGCAGAGATCTGTACCTTGTGGTTTCAGAACATTTAATCTTGCTCTCCCTCTCTATATTTCTATCATCTGCGTCTCTCTCAAGTGGATTCTTGCTACTGAAATAGGAAAGCCACATACATCCTGTTTAACATCAACTAAAAGCCCCCCTCCTTCCAATAAACAGAGCCAGGCACCATCACACATACTCAAAGCTGACTTTCTCACGGCTCTCTGCCCATTTAAAACAAGCAAATGACTTGTTTAGATGGCATTTTCTTGAAATACACTACCGTTCAAAAGTCTGGGGTCAGTAAGATTTTTGACTTACCACACCCCCGCACCAAAACAAATAATAATAAAACCTTAAAACTGAGTTCTTGGGTTCTTTTAATTCGGGACTTTTAACTTTTAACCATCTACAAAACCCTAGCAACCACACAGCGATCCACTAAACATCATCCTGAACATCCTACAGCAACCTCATGCTTCAATGTGATGAACTTGTTCTTTTACGACTCCAGTTGCCTGTTAATGTGTGTTAAAGGTCAGAAAGGACCAGCAGCAGGATCAAATAGTCAGTCACACAATGTAAACATCCTTTCACAACTAACATAAACCAGTTTCCATTTTCCAGACGCTGCTGATAAATCTTAGGAAGACCCTGCCTGATTTGAAAAAGTCTAAACACAGATCTAAATATCTGGGATACAACGGTGGTCCTCAACTGGTTTTGCCTCCGATTTTAACCGTTTATTATCCAGTAGTTAACAGAACTCTCCCTAAAATCTAACATTTGTATTAATATTACCATGAGGCATTTATATGGTTTGATGCTCCTGACAGCCAATAATTAAATTTAAAAATTTGCTGGTTGCACCAAACCATATCTCTCTTACTTTGCATAAATGTGTTTTTGAAGATAACATTGCACAACCTGCCCATGTGGGCATCCGTCTAATTTGACAAGCTTTTACCATGAAATAAAATAACACCAAATAATTACTGTATTTTGTATAGATACTGTATAGTTTGGACGCACAGATTTTGACGTCAACAGCATTTTTCATTTGTATTAAGCATTGTTATTCCATCAGAACGGCCCATTTTTGGGTCATGATCAACCAGTTGAGAATCGTCTGACTTCATTTTGGACACAGTTACTAGTTTTCTTCATACAAGACTTATATGACTAGACTATTTCTCGGCACTGCATTTGGGGGGTTTCATTCAAACTGCAGAAATCTAATATGAAATACTTGGATGCTTTTCGGTTTTGTCAAGTTGCTTCACCGCTCAAACATCTTGTCCTTCCCGCCGTCGTTTCTGGTCTCACTTGGTCTCAGGTTTGATGAGGTATCCGTTAAAGGTGATGTAAATGTCCACGTCGTCGCTGTAGATGGCGTTCTCACGCTCCCGCTTGTAAAGACGGATCCAGACCTCGTCGCCCTCTTGTAGAGGCAGCATGATGCTCTGGCTCTGCATTATGGAGCGGTCGCTGGGCTGAGCGTAAACGATGGCCCTCTCGCTGTCGTTCTGCATGATGTGCAGGTACGTCTCCTTGAAATTCCACGTGTGGATGTTCACATTGAAGAAGTAGATTCCCGGTGTGTGGCAACGGTACTTCCCAGCAAACATGTCAAAGTGTTCGGGGCTGTTAACGAAGATGGTGTCAAAGATCAGGGCCTGGTAGTTGTCAACGCTGTGAAGGGACTTCCGTCGGCCGACTGAGAAAGCAGAATGCTGAGACTTGCAGGCGTCACCTGGGGCTCCGGCTTGTCCCTTATCTCCTTGAAGGCCTTCAGACCCTCGTGGTCCCGGGGAACCCTCAATCCCAGGCTTCCCAGGAGTGCCCCTTTCTCCACGGTCACCCTTGTCACCTTGAAAAGATGTCAGAAAAGTCATGTATTAGGCTTTAATTCAGGTGGACAATCTAAACATTTTTACAGTTTTTAACCTGTATCATATTTGATAAACTCATTTCTAAGGCCTCTAAATTATCAACATGATCAAAACTTTGCTTTTTATACACAATCTACTACATGCCTATTATGTTTTTTAGCAAGTAAAAGGCGTTTTAGTATAATTTTAACCCCCCTCCTTCAGGTCGTGACACGTGTATTTTTTCAGTGAACTTTTATAAATGAAAATTTATACGAGTAATATTTCAAAACGAACACTTACTAGACAGAAGCAACTTAGGTTTACTTAACTATATCCATACATCTTTTTTTTTTTTTTTTTGAAAAATCATTAAAATGTGAGTTTCAAATATGATTCGTCAGCCTTTTGAGGAACGTTAATTTGTCCATTTCTCAATCATCATTGTATTTCATTACAAACGCATTATATGTTTTGCCCTCACAGTAAAAACTACAGAGCTTTGTCATAAAATTAAGCATTTAATGATCATCTTTCTAAGACATAATATTACTGGGGGATATTGAGTAAAAACTGATATCTATATTCCTTTTATGTAAGTGGTCTCTTATACTGTCTAACTGACTTACATTACAAGCTTCATATTAAGATTTAATCTGACTTTTTTGCCATATAAATAACAACATCTGCACCAAATGACATATGTTTGCTCAGTTTGGGCTTCTCTATTAAATGTACCGGTAGGTATTTTTCCCACCTCGAGCATGAGTTCCTTTTTCTCCTATATCATACTATATGAGCCATAATAGCCTGATGTAGCAAATATGATACTTAAAAAAACACATGCAAACTATGTTTACAATTTTTTTCTCTCTAATGATTCAATAAAGTGTTCCATTTAGAAATTAGATTTTTCTTTTTCAGGCTTTACAGGGTTAAATAACTTGCTCAGCAAGATTCTCTTCAAACCTTTGCTCTGCCACGATAGTATTAGACCTGAAAACCAACCGTAGATCAAGACAATTTTTCCTAATTCAAACAAAATCGCCAAGGTAAGTTCTATCATGATTGGTTGCATGATACTTTAACGGATAGTTCGCTCAAAAAATGAAAATTGTTATCATTTTCTCACCCTCAAGTTGTTTCCAAACATGTATGAGTTTCTTTCTTCTGTTGACCACAAAAGATATTGTGAAGAATGTTGGTAACCAAAAAGTTGACGGTAGCCATTGACTTGCATAGTAGGAAAAAAAAATACTATGGAAGTCAATGGGCCGCATCAACTGTCTGGTTACCAACATTCTTCAAAATATCCTCTTTTGTGTTCAATAGAAGAAAGAAACTCATACGGGTTTTGAAACAACTTGAGGGTGAGTAAATTATAACGATATTAAGGTGAATATCCCTTTATTGCATTAACAAATGTAAATAAATTTAAGCTAATTATAAAGGCATCCTATACCAATGTTGAAAGCCGAAAAGGCACAAGTGCAATTTCTGGCAGACTAAAATAAGTCCCCAGAATCTCAAATCACAGCTTCTAAAACAAAATAATAAAAAACACACTTAACTTGGGCTCAGTTTCTTTTCTTTTGTCCATCTTTGTCAACATACCATTTCGGCAGCTCAAAATTTCCACAAACCACATTTCCTGCAGGCTTCATTTGCTTACATGCAACAAACACATTCACATATGTGCATGCACAGACGCATAAAACAACTCTCTCATAACGGTTCTCGCCACATCAGCATCTTTCCTGCCAGGTTTGTCACTTCCTGTCCACCAAGAGGGCCTCCAGTAGAGCAGATATTTCTGAGCCAAGAGAGGTTAACTGAGGCTCACTGAGGGGAAGAACGCAGCTAAAAACACATATTCCAATCATTCAACTCAATAAACATCTTATTTCCCAGTTGAATTACAGTTATGTTCAGTTTGCAGTTCAGTTCCAATATCCCGAAATGCTTGTGCCAGACAACAGACAAGCGAAAGATTGGGAAACAGGGAAAACTGAAATCCCACAAGGATCATTGGGGTCAAAATTCAGCTATACACTCCTAGAAGAAAAGTTTCTATATAGAACCTTAAATGATTCTATCAGGAGCTTCATAGAACCTTTTAGGGGTTCACATCATGGGATAGTTATATGGATTTAGTTTAATTCAATAAAATTTTCTGAATGAAACAGCTTGTAAATATACTTTATTACCAAAAAAAGAAAAATAAATAACCTGTTAAACATTAAAGTATTATGCAATCATTTAAAGGGGTGGTTTAGGATTTTGGACATCGGACCTCATTTCCAAGTTAGCCTGGGTGTTATTTATCAGTGGAGACAGTTTTCAAAAATTTTCATCCAGCCCTTCCAGTTGCATAGTTCGCCGGTGCTAGGCTAGCGCGAGTCAACGGTATATTAAAATTGTATCCACTCCAGTACACCAAAAGCAAATTAATTATAACGCCAGACTATCGATGTAAATGTCTGTTGAGAGAATAATGTTAGAAATCAAACTACTCTTGCATTTCAATGATCGCATTACATTTACAGGAACTAGTTTCTCAGCAGCGGCGGAATTTTACTTTGCTCCGGTTAGTAGTACTGCGCCGAAAAGTAAACGCAGAACAGAAGCGCACTACAGTCGGGACATCTAGCTAGCTAGTAGTATCCTTGAACAACGATATTGAAACCTTCGATTGTAAACGAAGGAATTGGCAACATGGTGATTCGGTGTGCATTTCGAAATTGTAAAAATATACCAAATAGATGGTCACCAAAAAGTACGGCTCTCTCGATTGCCTAGGTAACATAATATCACTCCGCCGCTGCTGTAGACTGTGCTAATAAATACAGGGAATAAAGTATAACTATTGCAATGTGATGAAAGGGTAGTTTGATTTCTAACATTGTTCTCTCAACAGACACTTACATCGATAGTCTGGCGTTATAATTTATGTGCTTTTGGTGTACTGTGGAGTGGGTAAAACTGTTTTTAATGGCAGGCTAGCATATACCATTGACTCGCTCTAGCCTAGCACTAGCGAACTATGCAACTGGAAGGACTATGCTAACTTGGAAATTTGGTCCGATGTCCAAAATCCTGAATCACGCCTTTAAGACATTTCTCCCTATATAGAAACATTTTGGCATAAAAGAGTTCTTTTCATCGCAATTTGTCTTGAGCTAAAGCACTTTTTGAAGACTTTCTGGTACCTTTGAGAATGGTCATGTTGATGTATGTGCGGACCTCAGGCATGCTTTCTCTTAAGGTTGCGGCGTCATCTAGTCGTGGGAGGTGGTCGCAGCATCGACGGCAGGGCGGTTGAGGTACGGAGACTACCAGATGTAGAGACAGACAGGCAAGCAGCAGGAACTCAAACATGGTGCGACCTGAGAAAAGAGAAGCAATATGCACTTATAAGAGTCACTCCCTATAATAACGTTCCACACACTGTTGTTATTTCGCTAATGTGAGACTGTGTATTTATTAGTGGGATCATTAAGGTAGACTGGATTAGTGTAATCCTGAAAAATAGAAAGAGAGGGGCTTCTGGGAAGTGCTGAGTGGAATGCAGCCTGACAAATGTAGGCCCCTTCAGGACACAGATGAATGTTTCTGTTGGTCTCAGTCCAACCTGCACACATTACTACAGCTAAACTAAAAGAGTTCAGTCTGTCTGCCTGTCATTCTCTCCGCTCGACAGAATCCAGCTCGTATCGGCCAAAGTCCATCTGCTAATTCTCATGAGATAAAAACGCTTCCAAATTCATGTCTGCTAAGAATGTATGATGTTAAAATACTTTCTGTACTGATACCAATCATAGGTCAAATGCCCTGAGGAGTGTAAACACTGTGGCTGTGTTGAATGTCCATGGAATCATATGGCGCCAATCAGATGGAGACTGCAATTATTCAAATTCACTTTTGCCATGATGTTAATGATTATGGTACAATGTACTTAGATAAACTGGCCCAAAGTAGCACAAAAAAAGAAAGAAAACTTGGCTGGACGCTTTAATGCATGTAGGTCAAACATCTCGACCTGTATAAGTAAGCAGTTCTTGGTCAGAAAAAGTGGAATTTAAATCAGTGGATTATATAAAACATCATCAAGATGAAAAGCCTAAAAATCACATTCCTTGTCTATGAAAGACTGTGGTTGACCAGCAAATATATAAACCAACATCATTCAAGAAGGCAAAATGGAAAATGATTGTTAAAAAAGGGTAGAAAAATGGTAAATGGTAAAAATGGAATATATATATATATTCTGTTTTCAACATTGATAATAAAAAGAAAATGTTCCTGAGAAGGCAAATCAGCATATAATAATGCTTTCTGAAGGATCATGTGACACTCAAGGCTGGAGTAATGATGCTGAAAATTCAGGTTTGACATCACATGATTAAATTACATTTAAAATAAATGCAAACAGAACATTTTCATTTTTATTTTGATCAAATAATGCAGCCTTGGTGAGCAATAAGAGACTTTCAAAAACATAAAAAACTTTTATAGACCCCAATCTTTTGAACAGTTTGAAACAAAAGCTCGACTCCAATAATAAATGCATGCGGTCATGTTCACCAAGCCATAAAGGATAATTCAGATGCTCATGGTGAACATGTCAGCACCAAATCTGTGTTTCCAGGTTTCTGAGTGAAGACAATAAGAGTGTTTGACTTTTGGAAAGCATTAGCACAGCTGGGAGGATATGCAATGCAGTATCAAGCTCTACTTTGTGCTGAGCTTTATTTTGAGTGAGAGCATTTTTTATGATCTGAAGGCAGGCTCTGTATTACGTCAGACAAGTTGAGACCCAAAAGAAAATGAAAGCTGTTGGTAATGCTAGCATGAAACGTCTCAACAACTCGCTAATTAAAAGGGTCAGTCATAAAACTTTCATGCTAATTTTCATTGCAAAAGTGCAGGTGACGAATGCACATTAAATATGCATTAAACAAAAATACACTATTGCAATAAATGTACACTAACTTTTGGCCTTCTAGCGGTTAAAAACAAAACTTCATGCATGTTGCGGCAGAACATTGTTTGGTTGTGCTTCGGCTCTACATAACTGCACGGATGAATGCGGTTATCCTACTGTTGATTAAACATTCATTATTAGATAGTTTAGATGGAAAGGATCTCAAGCTGACACGCTGAAGACGTTACTGTAGCTTTACCCATAAATAGACAGACACGGTAGTACTTTGAAAATAAATCCCAGAACAGCAACAACAACCATATTGTGAAATGACCCTTCACAATAGACAATGCTTTACAATGATCTCTGTTAGAGCGACATTTACAATTTATCTGTTCAATAAAATACTTCACTCACCTGTTGCGTAATAAAAACGCCATTTCCGCCTTTACAACACCTGAGGCTCAAATCCTTTCCACTCCCAAGCCATACACGAGGCAATAGCTGGAGCAACTTTTCTCTATTTACGGATTATGACAAGACACGCACGGGCGAGTGACGTTGGCTATGTAGGCTACAATTTCACACAAAAAAACATCCGCCTTCTAAAATATAAACACGTACCATAGTGAATCAGGGTCAGACAAAAACACGTTTTGGAAGAATTCATTATGTAGCTATTGGCTCATTAAAAAAAAGTATAGTGTAGGCCTACTTTTAAATAAAGTTAAAATTCAGCTAAATGCTTATCGTCCATTCAATAAGAATGTATCAAGTACAATTAAATGTTTTTTAAAACCTATAGCAACTTAATTAAATCCTTTATTAAAAACGTGCTAAAACAATACATGAAGTCTGTCTTCCTGTATTACTGTAGCTATACTGTAAAACAGCAGGCGTATTTCAGCCGTGCTGAGCATGAACGCTTTCCACATGCTCTCTGTCTCGGCAGCTGTCCATCTGTTGGAAAGATGTCAACTAGCTCGCAAAAACTTTCTGAGCACTCACGTAACTTACAGCTCACTTAATGAGGCTGCACAGTTTGCTTACAAACATTGCAACTAAACTAATTTTCCTTTATAAAAGCCTAAATGAACTAAAGCAATTTATGTTGGTGTGATTGTTTGTGCATGTGAGTGTTTGGTGTGTGAGTGTAAGCAAAACTTACAGTAGTTTGTGATGTGTTTGCTGCTGCCGTTGGGTCAGTGCGCTGAGAAGAGAAAGAGAAAAGGGAAAAATCCTCGGTCAGATCATTTCTCCCTCCCTCTTTCTCTCTCCCTCCCTTTCTAATTCACCCTCAGTCCCTTTCTTCCATCCCATTTCTGAACATAAACTCAAAGAGCCTCCAGCTGAGACAGACTTTTCTATTTATTTTACTCTTCTTCGTTTTCTCCCTTTCTCTAATATAAAGTGTCGGTCAAAACATCTCCACGAAAGGTAAATCTTTCAAACTGTTTTTTAGAAAGATCAGTTGTTGTCTGTTTCTTTCAGAAGTTTCATTGTTTCTATAGTAGAACAGAGTAAACCATGTGAAGACCCACAACATTTATGAACAAAAACATTTATAAGCACACACACACAAACACAAGAGAACTCGCTCAGAAACTCAATGCGGCCTGTATAGCATGTATATTTACAGGATGCTGCTTGTTACGTGAATAGCCACGATTTTGGTCTTTAAAGGCCCATGTTCATCTCCCAGGAGAATTAATAACAAGATTTTGGCCTTTGGAGACTCTTGTTCATCTCCCAGAACAATTTCAGGCAAAATGTCTGCACAACGTACTAGTTCACCATGCACTTCTGTGGAAACCCATTAGTTTGTCTATCATGGTGGGATCTTTCCAGTGACTTTTATTGGTTTTATACTGAGCTAATGGTATTTTCTACATTGTAAACCAAATTACATAAAGCTGTTTTCCACATTCAAAAATTCCACAATTTTAGACAAAACCTGACCTGCACACGTTTACTTATCTAAATGAGAATGTACTACTTTATTCTATACCTAAAATATACATATTTCTATATATAAAAAAGAATTAGCCTATTATAGATTTCCATACTCCTAAAAGAAACTTTTATTATTTTTCTAATAATAAAAAAAAAATCAAATGTGAATTGTTCCCCTAATTATGCTGATGCATCCCACAAAGCTAACAACCGACATGAGCTCATCTGAAGATACATTGCTTTGCTGAGATCCAGGCAGCATTTACAATATGACAGATATAACATCATATAATATATGCTTTTCTGCTTCCAGAAGTATGAATGTGGGTTATTTACTTTCATTTGGAATAATGGGGTATTCCAAGGTAATTAGAAATTATAAGAGAATAAGTGGTTGGAGTAAGCGTCAACATTAACAATAGTGCTCACAAATCAAGGCCAATACTGCAGATGTCTAAAAAAATCTAGTGTAATAAAAGAAGGATTTTTGAGGTTCTGTAAATATGAAATGTAACACACACACCCTTAGAATACACATACTCATCTGTTTAGCATTAGTACGTCTGGGTCACTGGTTGAATTCCTGTTACTTATGCAATAGTAATCATCTCGTTCTCTCCATATGGAAAGAAAATTAAGGTCTGTCATTGACCTGACTGACAACAGGCTGATTTTGTCCTCTACTCACGTGCTGCATTCCTCTACATATGCTTCCTCATTTTCCTTTCAATATTGTTGTCCAACATTCTCCTCTGTGGCTTTGCATGCATAATTATTCTCCGAGCATCAAGATCTGTGAAAAAATTGTTATGCAGCTTTTCTTTTTGGGTTTATACTCTCTGGAGTGTTTGGATATAAAAGAAATTAAAGGAATAATTCACTCTAAAATGATAATTCATCATTTACTCAGCAATTGCAATGTCATTTCAATATCATGCTTCCTTCTTCTGTGTGGAACACAAAAAGAATATTAGGGAAAATGTTCATTCTGAGGAAAAAAGTCAGAACATCTGATATAATAAAATCGCGATGGAAAAAGTCCGTATTTTGTGGCTTCCATAAACTGCTGTCAAATGTAGGGTATGCAATTTGGGGCTAGCAATAGCAAGCTAGCTTTGAAAGCATAAGATCCCACCCTCCCTTCAGAGGGTCTCCAAAGTCACACCTCCTTCAAAACATATGAACAAAGCATGTCACAACAAGAGCAGAGTCTGCAAAGCGTCACGAGAGACAACGTTAAATTACCTCATGTCTCAAAGGACATAACATTACAATGTAAACAAACTTAAAGAGCTCTTACTTGCCATCTGGCTGCTGCAGTTTCATTTTGGCGTTGATGGCATTCATAGAAACGCATAAATCCAAGTATTTAGACTTGAACAGCTCGGGTAGTGTGATGATTGGTTGTAATGTCATTGGGTAACAGAGGGGTAGTGGTGGCGGGAGGTAATGGAGATACATATGGCATGGATGAATAAAGAGAGATAAAAATGTTCATGAAAGAGATGCAGTTTATTTCGATGCACAACGACGAACAAAACAGGTAGGAACGTCACTGGTTGCCATCTCTTAATTATGGTTACGACATGGCGTGAACGGTTCAGGAGGAACTGTAAAAGATGACTGCAGCTGTTTGTTTACAGCGCATGGTGACTGTGTCTACAATCTGGCTGATGTGTGATATGTGTGGTATGGAAATACATGCTGACAGGCAGATATAGGGCATCGTAGGCTATCATTGAATATTTTTTTCTGAGACTTCCACAAAATACATGTTTTAATATTTAGACCACTTCTATTATTGATTGCTATCAGGATGTGAAGAGAGTTTCAATCAGTATAATAAAAAGTGTTTATAAAACAAATCGCCTGCCCTAGCCTACCTTTAAACTGTATTTTCTGTCACCCAGTAGGCTCCGCCCACAAAAAACATCATCGCTTTCCAAACACTCAAATGGTCTGATGCATTTTTGCTTATCAAAAGTATGAAATTCTTTCATTCTTTAAGATAAAAACTCAAAAATCTTACTGACCTCAAACTTTTGAACGACGGTTTATGTATGAAAGGTGGGAAAACTGCTATATTGTAATGTTTTGATTGATCCCACTATTATCGTTCATACCTAGTCCTGTCTCCTCGCTGATACACAGTCATGAGCTCACTACTGCCTTCTAGTGGAGAGATCAACCGTTAAGACCCAATTTCCTCAAGACGGTCAAATCCTTTCTTTTACTGTCTATGGTCAAATCCAGTCAGGTGCACATATGAGGACCTGATGCTAAGCCGTTTGACAGGAATCATAAAACACAACGCACTCAAAAAGTTAAGTCACGTAAGTTAAAAAGCTTGTTATTTCTCCACCTTTTCTCAGAAGACTTTTTTTTTGTAATGGTTCACTGAGTTCATTTTTTAGGCCACACATTTAAGCTTGACTTTGTCTGGTTACACAAGCCACACTCCAAAGCACTGAACGGAAACGGGCTGGCACTTATAAATGTCAGACCACATAGTACTGCAATAACCCCTCTCTCTCTCTCTCTCTCTCTCTCTCTCTCTCTCTCTCTCACACACACACACGCTTTTTTTGTAAAGATGACACTTACACCATTATATTTTTGGGGGGATTTTATTTCAGTCTCAACAATAACATATAAGTAAAAGCTATGACTATCAGATAAGTGACTTATAATAAACAAAGTAAAAAAATTTAAGAAACATAAAATAAGTATCAAACAATCCATTCTTTGATAAGATAAAAATGCATATTTCATATATTTACATTTTTTTAATGAAATAAAATGGCTTATTCTTGAGATTTCTAAAAGGTACAGTCCAGAAATGCTCAATTAATACCGCAGTCCTTAAAAAGTTATGTTAGAAAATGTACATAGCAGTATAAATGAGTGTTGTAATATTGCGCGAGATTTTTACCTTGAAAAGCCTTTACGCTTCTGCATACTTCAAAAGGACACCCTGAATTTCTAAAAATTCACATTTAAAAAGCAGCATTTATACCATGTTTGTAAAATTCCGTGGCATTCAACGTGAAATAACAGTAAATAGCAGCTACAAATCAATGCTTTGCACTCGAACTTGAATATTAAAAACGTGGATACTTTTGGAGTCTTGAACAAGTAAATCAGTGCATGAAAATAAAAAATGTTAGCAACATAAAAGGTTAGTGGTGACAATTACCTTTAACAATTAAAGTTATACAACAAGCTATATTCAAATTAACATCTGCTACATAAAATGTTACTAAATCAATAAAGCAGACTTAAAGGTATAGTTCACCCAAAAAATTTGAATTCTGTCATCCACTCCCCCTCAAGATGCTCTAAACCTGCATGAAGTTCTTTCTAATGCTAAACACAAAAGATATTTTAAAGAATGTGGGAAACCAAACAGTTTCTAGTACCCATTGAATATTCCGTTTTTATTCATTTTTGGGTAAACGATCCCTTTAAGACACATGTAAACACATGTGTAAAAGAACATGTTCTTTTCTGCCAATTACCATGGACAAATATTCAATGTGTTCCTTTTTTTCCCCTGCAATGCATTTACAATGAAAGTCCATGGGGCAAAACATTCCAGACGGCATAAAAACAGAAATGTAAAGCTTGCAAAAACTTGTTATTTAAGCTGTAAATGTGTCTATATAGTCTTGATTGCAGTGGCACTGACATTCAATTATTTAACCCAGAACATGCCTTTAAATCTAGCTTCATGTCACTGTACGAAAGTATCTAGAATATAAGCTGTTATAATGCAGCTGTTGAGGATCTTTTAACATAGTATAGGACATGAATATAGTAAAGTATAAAATTTGCAGAGTTATGCAAATAAACTGTATATAGGGGAGAACGGGGCAGGTTGTCACAATGAAGGGGTCACAAGGGCTAGTAACTATGAGGTTTTGAGTCAAAAGTCCAATTTCATAACCGTGTGGGCTTTTTTCTAGCAGTGGCTCTTATAGTTGTCATGAAATCAAAAGTGACCCTATTTACTGTGTTAGCGCACATTACCAGTCTTGTGGTAAACAATGAATCTGTGCAAGTTAATACACAGAAAAAAAATTGTTTGTCATGGTAAACTTTAATCAAAATCCAAAATCTGCTTCCGCTCTGGAATGGCATTCCTTCTCTGATGACGGCTTGGGTTGAATATCCTTAACCACTCCCCTCCAACCGTCAGTCTGCTATGCGCTAGGGATGGAGAGGACGTGTGCTAAAATAAAACCCATGGCCTCTATTCAATATTCTTTTTCTCTTGGAAATATGTCACAACTCTGAAGTAAAGTCGGTTGCAACTTCTGGGAGTTTAAACTAGATTTTTTTTTTTTGTGAATTCTGTCCCCCACGTTTTAAGTTTACAAAATAGTCGTTTGATATGTTAGTATGTTACCACCTTGTATAATTTGTTGCTTTAAGGCCCGTTCACACCGAGGACAATAGTGATAATGATATAATAAAAATTTAAAAAAAATGTTGAAATATAAAAGAATAGCAGAGTTCACACCACAACGGCACAGTGAAACGACAATGATGACCGATAAAAACTGACAGCTGACTTTCAAAAATAAACCTACCCAGAGGCCCCAGTCTCCCCTATACAGACAGAGATGGACTGGACCTGCGCTTAGATGGATTTGTTGCTGTATTTCTGCATCTCTTTCAGGGTCAAATATCCACTCCCGCAGGGCTCAATCATGGAGGAGGGTCTGACCACAGCGCCCTCTGCACGCTCCAAGGTGGAACTACAGCTGGGGGCTCTCACAGGTTCAGACCACGGTGTGATGATGGGCACCGGAGCGAAACTCTCTGCTGGGCGAACAGCGCCGAGGGAACCTTGCAGTGACATAATGAAAGAAACCAGCGCATGTCCTTCCCTCGCGGCATCTAGGTCTTCATCATCTTGGTCTTCCTCACAATTCTGCTCTCCAGGTATGTCGAACCCTGAATCCGGGCTCATCGGCTGTTCCATCTGGTAACTTGGGGTTTGCAAACAGTCATATGAGGACCCAGGCGACGAGAGAGTGGAGCTCGTGCCTTCCTCGGGGTGATAGATGAAGTACACGGGGCAGGGTTCGAGGTAAAGAGAGCCCGAAAGCGATTTGCTATAGAAGTAGCCCATGTTAGAGAAACCAGACGATGAAGCATTGCTGGTGCCGCTGTTCTCAAGTCCAGAGTCCATCTGATTGGAGTTAACAAGCGCAGCAGTGGACATCTGAGTGTCGGGATCCAACAAGGACAGGTCCCAAGTATCAGAGATTTCTACAGGTGAGATATCGTCACATGACTGAGGGGTAAGAAATGGTCCGTCTGAATTTTGACAGCCCAGCCAGTTCTGTGGACAGGAAAGAGGAAATGCATGTGGTCAGTGTGTGTGTTTTTCTGGCTTTGCTGAAGGAAGATATGAGTAAGCATTTGCAAGAAATGCAGGTCTAGGCCACATCTGTGAGAGAGTTTGTACTGCTAAGATTTTACGTTGTAAGAAAAATGTGTGAACCTGATAATGTTATTGGTACTCTAATACATTTCTGCATGCTCAACTGAGTTGGTGTGAATTCACAACAAAAAAAGTGAAAAGAGGGAATTGCCACAATACTGGTAAAAACAGCAATATCACCGTAAGGGGCGAATAAGATTATTTAATTTTAAGGAAATTAATACTTTGATTCAGCGAGGTTGCATTAAATCAAACAAACGTGACAGTAAAGACATTTATAATGTTACAAAAGATTTCTATTTCAAATAAATGCTGCTCTTTTGAACTTTCTATAAAATATATAAATATATATTGTAATAATATTTCACAATACTACTGTTTTTGTCATATTTTTAATCAATCAAATGCAGCCTTGAGACTTCTTTTAAAAACATTAAATATCTTACCAACCCCGGTAACGTTTGAATGGTAGTGTATCTCTTTGGAAACTAGTTTAGAACATAGGAGAATAAAATGCAGGAGATACAGCGAAACTCACCTGGAAGTTTCCACCGTGAACGGTGTGAAGAGGCTGGAAATAACTGGATGGATCTGGAACGTGTTGATGGTTTGGTTTTAATAACCTGCAAAGAAAGAATAACGCTTGATACAGATGCACAAACAAACACAAATATCAGGTACAAAAACCAACGGTTACATACTTACATGGAAATACTGTAGGTAGAAACATACACACAGACACCTACACAGCACTTTCCACAAATAGGGTAAAAAACTAGGCCTTGAATGTCTTAAAAATGAGGTCAAATATTTGTTAATTTCTAGCAAAGGGTCAATAACAAGGCTTTATCCTTCATAAAATATTCGTCCACTCCAGGAGGTCAAACTAAATATTAATGCTTTATTTTCTACATATTAACTACGTATGCACTGTTATAAACTTTGGATCATTTTTTGAAAATAAATAACTGAATAAATATTAAAAAATGTAATAAAAGAGAAGAGGCACGAAAAAGTCGATGAGGATGGGTTACTAAAAAAACGTATACACATCTAATACTCACCGGTTGCTTTTCTTTATCTTATAGATGACGACCAAAGAAAGACCAGAGAGAACAAGCAAGACATGTAAGCCAATGATCAGAAATACACGTATATCATCAGGCACTGATGGAGAAAAAATGTGAAAACTGCTGTCATAAAATATATGGTAATCTTAGCTCACAAACAAATATTATTATAAAATATTATTAGGCTGGCAAGAGGCCCCACCTTGTGATGATACTTCATCCTCTAATGGCTTTCCAATCTCAGATCTCCAGGACACAGCAGGACTCCAGTGGCTCCATTCCCCCTGAAAGTAACCACTATCTATGGGTTCAACAGGCTTCACACGCACCCTGGCCTGGTACTCTTCTCCTACAGTCACGAAATTATGGTTCAGCAGCACGTAACTTTCATGAGAGATATTCCAATGTCTTGCCATCTGTAAAATCATATATGCACATAAAAACACATACACAAAAATAATACAAAAAACCCCACTCACAATAGTTTTGTAATTGACTTGGATGTGTTCAAATGAATGCCGTTTTATTTGTTTAATTCATTAGGGTAAATGTTAAAACAAACACAAGTGTTTGCTTACCTCCCAGCTTGTATGTGTGGCTTTAAACTGCAACTGGAATTCATACTCAGTTATGTCTGATGGAAAGTTACTGCCTTTACTCCAAGTTATGTTATCCCTGCTTACAGTGGGTTTATCTGGTGGTTGTGTCTTAACTGTCATTCAAACAAACAAATACATAAAAACAAACAAGAGAACAGTTACATCAATAACTGCTGGAGTATGTTGCTAGCAACACCAAAGTCATCATGGGTTCAATTGTTCTCAAGGGATTATCGTGGGGTTGCGGTGTCTGAACCCTCTAATTATGGCTTAAAAAAAAGGTTTGGGTGTGTGTAATAGACAGATTTAATGTTACATATAGCATAAAGATTGACGTCATGAGGTCTCTCCTGGGAGCCCAATCACCTCCAAGTGGTAACAGAACAAGCCACATACGGGCATAAATAGGTCTGGCATTACTCACTTCATTCATGTTTTGCTTCTGAGCTGGGCGGTTGTGACTGTGATTGCTCATTCCATTCACTTTCTAGCAAGAAGAGTACATTTCTTCAAAGAGCAAACCGCAATTTTTGCTATCAGGAGAAATATTCCAATACAGCTATTTTAATTGCTATTTTGCCTTGCAACTCGTCGTGGTATTCTCTCTGCCGATGTGAAGGCGCATTCCAGCGCTGTCTGCATCCAGCTCCCTGAACACATAGTGCAGCATTCGCACCTGGGCGATTCGGCTAATAGAGCAGTTCCCTAAAAGAGCAAGCACAGGTGGTCAGCGTCTTTTTTAAAAAGATGTCTTTCTGTCTGTGTGTTTCTGGAAGCATTCGTTTCCTGACTTCATCTGATGGCCATGATCGCTGTCTCTCATCGGGCTGGTGAGTGGAACCCTTCACCGTGTCCCGAGCACTTTGCGGTTGGATGATTGGTTCCTGGGTGCAGCGCATGGTCCACAGCCTTTATTCCTGGAGGTGCATGAAGAAGTTCGGAAAACTGGGAAGGCACCTTTTACTGCTCAAAGCCGTACTTCTGCCTGCCCACTCAATGGTGAGGAAATCAAGCGTTACGTGGACATTTCACAGGTGGAGCGTGCAACTGTGGTTCAGTTGTGCCCGCGAAGTGCCGCCACCTGGCGGAATCGTCCGTGTCTCCCGTCCAGGGCGGGTAAGATGACAGCAGCCCTAGCTGCTAAAGCTTACACCACCGCTGGGCAGGCCACCATGGGCATCCTGCAGGTCCATCAGGCAAAAGCTCTCAAATAGCTGCACGAGGGTAGTTCTGTGCCAGGTTTGTTGCTGAAGCTGAGCATAGCAAGTGACCTCACCCTCCGAGCGTTGAATGTCAAGGAGCGGACCCTCGGCCAGACGATGTCATCTCTGGTTGGACCTGGCTGAGATGAAGGACACTGACAAAGTTCGCCTTCTTGACGCCCCCTTCTCCCAGGCCGGCCTCTTCGGAGACACTTTGGAGGACTTTGCCCAGCAGTTCCCCTCGCGGGAACGTCTGTTTGCCCTTTTGTGCCATTCATACGGAGCCTGAGAGCCTGTCTAGCACTTCCCAGCCTGTCCCGCTGGCTCATTCGGACAATCAGACGATTCAGTTCGCCAATCATCCCCCCCAGGTTCAGCGGCGTCCTGTTTAACTTGGTGCAGGCAAACATTCCCCTGTCCTGCATGCGGAGATTGCAGTCCTCCTGGCGAAGGGTTGCAATAGAGCCTGTCCCTCCAGCCGAGATGAAGTCAGGATTTTACAGTCCGTACTTCATAGTACCCAAGAAGAGTGGTGGGTTAGTGGTGGGATTTGCGTGTCTTTAATCGGGCCGTTCACAAGCTCCGCGCCACAGAGCGCCATTTACATAGTTTTATATTAAATTTACATTTATTTGTCTCAAATCGTCGTTAATGTATATACTGACTTCATCCTGTGTTGTAAATTTGCAATATACATTTAGTTTTACATTAATTTACAGAAATCAGCTGCTTGAATGAAAAATTGAAAAGGGTGAACTATCCCTTTATCCATGTCATCACCAATTTTTGAAATGCCCTTATCAAAATAATTATTTTGGACTGTGATGACAATGTTTTGCTCATTTAAATTGTCTTCCAGGCAATTTTTTTTAACTGTTAATATTACCCCTGCTATTGTCTAATTTCAGTCATTCGGTATTTGTTTTTTTACATTAACCTGCCATTTTAAACATATCACTTATAGCAGAATTAATCCACTTACTGTGTCGGCCAGGGTGAAAAAGCAGATTAGTTCTGACAGATCCATTACAGGTTACACTCAACCAGATTTTGTTAATGAAAAAAAAGTGCTGTGTTTGAGAGAGAGAGAGGGGAACGTAAGAAGACAATACACTCTGATCAACTCAGTGAATTGTAATTTAACTTAATTGAGAGATCTATTTCTACTCACTTTTCTGTGGTAGGGTATAAAACAACTTCTGGAAGAATGGAATTGACTGCTCAGTGGTACCAGCTCACATCTACACACAAGTTCAAATTTAATTCAAATTTGAGAAAGGTTTATTTATCAATGTTAAAGTGCCCCATATTATGGATTTTTGAAAATTATATATTTCATGTAGTGTGTAACATAGCTCTAAGTGAATGAAGACATCCTGCAAAGTTTTAAATCTGAAAGTGCACCATATATATAGTTATTGTCTTTTCAAAAGTAAGAGTCGACTCTGAGTCAATGAAATGAATCGTTTTTCAACCGGTCATTAGCCGTTTCGTTGTGACGTCAAGACGAAACATTAGCATATTGCCCGCCCACTTATTGCGCGCACAGACACCTGGGAAAACTTGAACGCCCTACGGTGTAGGAAGTCTCAGGAAAAGCAGAGCTGACTTTGTTATGGCAATGGGTGTTTTTTGTTTTCGACATGCGAGCTGTACGAGGTAAACTAATCACAACAGACTGAGCTGTCTGGCCAATCAGAGCAGAGTAGCTCGCGGATAGGAGGGATTTAGAGAGATTGATTCATCTGACAAGTTGTTTGAGAATCATTGAAAATGTGGGGATGTAAAATGTATATTATGAGAAAATTAAACAGTTTTTTTTACCTTTGATGCACGTAAACATGTTGTAGGAGACTCCACAACAACATTAGGAAACTTTAAAATAACATAATAGGGGCACTTTAAATTTGTCCAATCTGAGACATGAAACAAAAATTGGCAAACCTTTTTTCGTCTTCGATCCCCACAAGCTCACATTGTTGGCCGGAGTAATTTGTAGAGCTTCTCCACACACAAGAAATCTTTGTCAAGTAGTCGCTCACACATGAAAGATCTTCTGTTTTTTGATCTTTAAAACCAGAGGACAAATGTTATAAGTGAATAGACAAGTAAATATTAATTTTGTCTTTCAATACTTGTAAAGTTAACGGGATAGTTCACCTAAAAATAAAAATTCTGTCAATAATTACTCGCCCTCATGTCATTACAAACCCATAAGACTCATCGTCAGAACACAAATGAAAATGTTTTTGATGAAATCTGAGAGATTTCTGTCCTTCCATTGACAGCTTATACGCAACTACCACTTTCAAGCCCCTGAAAGGTAGTAAAGACATCATGAAAGTAATCCATGTGACAGAAATCTCTCAGATTTCATCAAAATTATCATAATTTGTGTTCCGAAGATGAACGAAAGTCTTAAAGGTTTGGAACTACATGAAGGTGTCGTGGAAATTTTAATACTGGCTGATTAATGAATATTGCTGAATACAGGAATACATTAAGGAAAATGAACATGAGTTAGGAATACAAAACGGAGAGCCTTTTTGCGTCCCTGGTGGTATATTTGTGATGTTAGCCTGTTCTGTGAATGCGTGGGGGACAGGACACAGAAGAATGCAGGGGGTCATTGGAGTGACCTTTTGTCTCCTCGGAAGGCAGGAGACAATTTGGTTTGTCCTGGGGGGTAGAGGCCGGCCCAACTGGGGAGTGGTCTTACGCAAAGAAGTGTATAAATGCTTTGTATTTTGTGAGATAATCAGGTTCTCCTTCCCAAAGCCAGCTGGCCTGTGGCTCTGGAAAGGGTCCTCAAATAAATAAACCTTTTCATCTTTAAAGCAATTTTGCCTAATGAGAGTTTGTTATACCCATCGATGCTGTTTTCATTAATCCCTAAAAAATGCTAATACAGCTTGGTGTCAGAAGTGTCGATCCTGTGCGGAACCTTCTCCTCTGGTCCTGAGCGGATTTGACGGAAAGTGCACACTCCGGACAGCAACAGGCGGACCGGTCTCATACCTCGACGGCTTGAGATAGATCTCAACAGGTTAAGAGAGAGAGAGCCAATATCCGCATTTCAGGACCAGAGGAAGAACTCCCACACGGACCAAAAGAATCCGTGGCGATTACAGAAAAAGCATCTTTGGGTAAGAAACTGCAAATTGTTTTATTGATGTTAAGAGTAAATTGATAATAATGAACGTTGAATCGGTTTCTAGTACGCATCGCGGGTAAAAGACGACTAAAATATTTTCGTTTGGGGTCAAATATTTTTATTTTCTAAAGCTGATGTAAATGTTTATTGATGTGAAGTGAACCATATTGACTGAGTTTGTCACTTTGGTGCGAGCACAGGGTTGCTCGTGTAAGTGTACGGATGAGGATGCGACGTAACTTACAATAGTGTAACGGAAGTAGACACGACTGAAGTACGGATTTAGGCAAAATCCTGATTGTAAGCTAATCATCTAGTAAAAGCGGTCGGAGAACCGCGCTTGAGTTAATCTAATACAGCGTTCGGTAGGTCCCGTTTTTTATTAGATTAATTCTTGTAAAAGTGATACGGAAGAGATCACGCTTGATAGATTTTGGTACCAGGAAAAATAGTGAATCGTATTTACGGAGCAATATTTGCTAACCTTTATCGGTTTGAGGTGAAATAACCGGGTCTGGTAGAGACGTTTACAGATCATAAGACGCGCGTCGAAAGTAAAAAACCAAGAGAGGAGATTCAGTCAAAATGGGGTCATTTAACAAAAACCTAGGTCATTTTCATACATCCGTTTTCGAAAAAGAAACAGAAATTGTCTTTGTATTGAGAGCTATGAAACTGAACCACGGTCTCGAATGCTCTCCGAGTCCGATCCCAGTACAAAAGGCAGCACAAGACGCACAAGCGCGAGCAGCTGCAGACGCTACGGAAACAAACAAGCCTAAAGTTAAACAAAGGAGAGGACAGAAATGGCGATGCTTTGTGTGTGCTTCTAACGATCATTCGTTCAAAGAATGTACCATATGTAGAATTTGTTTTAGGGATGGACACTGGGCTGATATGTGTCCGAATTTTAAGTCGGATGGAAACGGAGAGCATGAGAGGATCTGTGTTGGAGCGAGAGGCGATCGTGTCCGCAGGACGGAGAGGTAGAAAACTTTTTAATAACACACACACACACACACACACACACACACAGACACATAGGCCTATACTGATTTAAACTATGCTATATAAGAAAGATTCTGCTGTAAGTCGTTATGTATTTTGAGCAATATTGTGAATAATGAAAGTTTAGCAGTGTTTTCTATATTTGAATGATTGAAAAATGCACAGACTAAATTTGAGCCATAGTGAGCTTATGAAAGACAGATAAAAGATTGTTTAACTGGGCAAAGATGATTTTGAAATTGGCTATAGATTAAATAACACCAGTTAGAACAGAGTTTATGATGCCTGATAGAATGCATTGTTAAGTAAAATGTCGTAAATGAGCGTGATTTAGATTGAAGAAATTTGGTTTGAAATGTTTGAATGAGGGCAGTGAGAAACAAAACAGGTAGTAATGGCTGGCTGCGATCAACATGTGTAAATAGGCAGATAAAATGTCGAACTGCCAGGAGAAATAAAGCTTTACTTCTTCATCCAGTAAATGGATGCATGACATTAGATGTCTATAATTCATATGATAATGATTGAAGTAGCAAGCAGCAATAAGGCTGCCGGTGTGAAATGGAAGAACAAATGCAGAAAGAATTAGCATTTAGGTTAGAGGAAGATAGCAGAAAGAAAGTGTGGGGGCTTTTCACAGCTAGAAACTGCAGGGCCAAAAGGCGAGAATGCAGTAAAACAAGACTGATCTATGCAGTGTTATGCAATATAATGTATACTATAACCAGATTGTGATAGATAGATGTTATATTGTAATGGCCAGGAATAACTTTTGTTTTGTTGATAATGTATTGGTTTTAGAAGGTAAAAGTAAAGTGAGCAGAGACTGTTGGATAAGAAAAGAAAGAATTTGTATGTAGGGGAAGATATTAGGGAAATGTGAGTTTTTCCACACAGTGAGTTGTTGAATCGAAGTAAACTGAAAAGAATCAGAATGTAGGGGAAGAAGGCAGGAACACTAGACTAGTGTTGGATTGAAGAAGGAAAAGAAAGTAGTGAGAGTTGAAATGTAATAGAAAAGCTATATGTAAGGAAAATGTCTGATAGAGTTTTTGGAACTATTAATGAATGCCTGTTAAATCAAACGAAGTTGAAATAATATGAAAATGAGTTTCATTGAATATGATTAAACAGTGATATGAAAAGTTTTATCAAGTAAAACGGGAGAAGTCTATACTTTAATGATATTTTAATGATAAGATAATGATTGAAATAATGATAATGTTGAGTTGAATCTGCAGACTTATCATTTGATAGAAGAATAAGCTTTCAAAACCAGTGTTAATGAAATGCTACATTTCTTTATATTGTATGAAGAATAACTGAATAGTCCTGATAAATAATAGTGAGACAAAAGTTGTAAACAGCTAAAACGCTCACTTAAAAAAGATTTGCAAAGTATGCTTTTTTGGAAAAGTTTGATTCTGATCGGGAAGCTAAACAATAGATTA
Source organism: Chrosomus eos (assembly GCA_036326025.1). Taxonomy (NCBI): domain Eukaryota; kingdom Metazoa; phylum Chordata; class Actinopteri; order Cypriniformes; family Leuciscidae; genus Chrosomus; species Chrosomus eos. Next base: position 15,417,477 of record CM070821.1, read on the forward strand.
ATGCTACTATGATTTGAATACTGTGATTGGATCAGGTCTTTATGATCAAAGGAAGACAGAGAACTGCTTATCAACTCTGTGTTACATTCCTGGAGTGGGGAATTTAGAATTTTATTCTTTTTATTCCAGTTAGACCTAGTTTACGGGAACTGAGACTACAATAGCGATTCTCTGTATTCTTTTACAATTGAATTTGCAACCGAGACTGTATTGCTGTTTGCTTAACACCTTGGAGCACGGGAGGACCTCTCAGTCAGGAAGGAACGCAGGGTAATTTAGTCATAAATGATGACCCCTAACCTCACAGATAGTAAGCAAACACAGTGAAACAAATGGTGAAGAGCCTCTGATCTTTTACGGGTAGGCAATTACCCTCAGGAGAAACACAGAGATAATTTAGCCACAAACAAAGAATTTTCGACCTCACAGAGCTAAGGGGACAATAAAACCCAGAGGGGAGGGAGAATTTGGCTTAGGAGGATAAGATTATTGTTCTAACTTCACAGGGGAAGACAGTAAAAACACCCCGAAGGGGGGTCAGAAGGACCACTATATTATGTTGTTTTAACTTCACAGGCCCAGGGTCATAAAACGCCCACTGTTAAATTGAATTCCTAGTCTGTTAGATCGGGTTGCAATAGGGCTGAAAAAAGACGAATAAGGAATGAGTTGTAAATACTGTTAAAAGTATTTCTAATTGCAGATTGGTAAACTCTCAGATCATTTTATTTTTATAAAGATATAAAATACCATAAACAGAAACAGTGTTAAGGGATTAACAACTAGACGTAAAAGGGTTTAAAGCTTGTTATTGTTAAATTAATTGTTAAATTAGAAGTTGATATGTTGATTTTAGAAAATTAAGCTGTGATTTTGGCTGAAGCAATTTGAATATCTCAATCTTGTGTGTTGGGACTGACGCTTGTATTAAAAATACATGCAATTATGGAAAAGATGTCTTAAGTTAGGCTAGAATTAAAAATAGTAGATAAAAGTCTGAAGTTTAGAAGTTTATGAGAATGCAAGAGTACCAGGTCCTGAAAAACTCAAATCTCTCTCTCATTATAATGTTAAAAATAAATCATTGCCAATGATTGGGCAATGACAAAGGGCAATTAGTATTTGAATGCTGTAAATGTAAAACTGAATGACTTGAAAGAAGTCTTCAAAATAATGACCAGTAACTTTTTGTCTCATTGTTGAGTCTTCACCATTCAGAATCGACGGCTCTAGACTGCAGATATTGATGTACTGAATGTACAATTATGATCCAAATTGTCTAACTGTTGTTGTTGTGTTAGGACATCCCAACTGGCTGTAAGGATTCTTGAATGTGTTCTGACCCACACCAAAGAAAAGTTTGTATATCACATTGTCAAATTTTAGAGGAATCTCTTTGATAATTCTGCCCAATTGGATGAAACCAGTTGGCTGGATGTTATCCCAACGACGGGTAAGATCTTCCGATGGCCATACGGGGACAACCCAAGCCAGGGAAATGTTCCCACTGGTGCACCTGCCTCACCAGGTTGTGGAGGTGTTTTCTGTGCGAAGAGAGTGGACAAATGCTACTTGGGCCAAGGGCATTAGAGAGGTCCACTCTCAAATATACTTTAGAACGAACTCATCCCCAAAATGGCTTAATTATCATAAGAGATGAAGGAAGTGAAGTTATTTTGTCTCTTCACCATGTGGGTTGAACACATCTTGAACAAAATAATAGTCGATTGTAGAATGGGATTGGGTGTGACACATAGAGAATCTCTTCAGGCAATGGAGTGTTTCAAATGCATTAACATACAGACCGCAGCTGCTGACATTAGCTGCCTTAAGGATAAGGACTTTTCTGTTAAAATGCAGTATCAGGCTATCGGGACAGGGACATGGTGGTGGCTTGAAAATGAGAACAACTCAAAGTCTGAATAACAATGATCAAAGGTTAATGTAACGAATGTAAATTTTGTATAAATTACAGTCTAAAGATGAGAGAGAATGGTGAGTCGCAGGGATGGTATTGTGTGTTTTCTGTTTTTCATTCAGACAAAGAAGCTGAGAATCTATTGAGTAACGAATAGAAAACCAAAACAGCTGACTTTTCTAAAATCAAATGAATAATGAACAAACATGTTTTGAAACTATAGTTAAGAGGCCATAGAAAATAATTAGATGGATGTTAATGGGTTATTCTGAAGAAATATGAGCAGTTCATATTTAGATGTGTTTGATGGTTTTTGAGTTAATCTGTTCATAAAGCTTTATCTATTAGTCATTCATTTTCGTCATTTGTGACGTACAGTAGATTTGAATTACTTTCTGGATTGATGGAAACAATACAGAGAATTTTGTGATAAAAAAGTTGAAAAGTTATAGATGGCTGATAGATAAATAAACAAATTCGTAGACTTGATCATTAATCGTAGGTTTGATATTGTTTTGAAACATTAAAGTGACATATTGGCTAAGATATCGAACTATCAAGGGAGCCATTAACATTTTGATTATTATGAACAAAGGAAAAATTATGACTGACACTGACAAGTCTGTACAGCATGACCTGACGTGACAGAAACAATTGATGAACTTGGGCGTCGTTGTGTTAATTTTGATGCACAAATTGGATTTATGCATTAAAAAAAGGGGGAGAGAACAATGGCAAAATATGTTTTGCAGGGGGCAAAAATGCCCTAATAAGATTTTGACTGTTCAATTTGTTAGTTCTCCTTAGTGGAAAACTCTGCTATTTTCCATATAGCTGCAGAAAAGCCACGTAAAGGAGCATAGGAAGCCACATGTGACTACAATGTGCTTCACAATCGCATTAACCATAAAGATGTTTTCCTCACAACAGGATTCAGTAAGAATTTCATCTGAAATTTGCACTTTTATCATGCTTCTTAACAGAGACATTTGGGGTGGGAAGAGTTTGAGCCAGATCAAACCTCATACTCACATTCTGAAGCTGGCTCCCTGTTTGATTCAGGACTAAATTTACAACACAATTGTAATAAAACCCACTCTCTGTTTTGGGGCATGATAAATTCACACATAGCCACAAGTTGAATTGAGATCTCCACACACAATCAAATCTGCACCCACCTGATTCTGCCTCACAAAAAGATAATACATACAATTTTGTTCTATTTTTATTTTTTTATTTTATTTTACTTTTATTGTTTGTTTTGTTTTTCTTTGAATTTATTTTATCACTTACGTTATCGTTTGCCTCACCAAGTTAAATTCCTGAAACTTATTTGATTTCTGCAATAATGTTTTGGGGACATTAATTTAATTGAATTTATGTGTTTGGTTACACTGGATGGTTTGCTGATACTTTTATAGTGATGCAATTTATTTAAATGTTTCCAGAAACAATGTAAGAGCTTGTAAGATCTTTTATTCTACCATGACCATATTTTGAAGTACATCAATTCATATCAAACCTCTGCAATGAAGAATGCCGTATGCTTTTGTTGGCTGTTGTGTTATGCTCTTAAATTTCAGAATCAATGCCAAGTTCATATCCAGTGAATGTCTCGGAAAGAGACAGCCCCAAGATTACTGTCTGACTCGTTTGTTCGAAGGTCAAGTGCCTGTTCTTGTGGAAGTGTGAAATGTGTGATGGACGTTTTGAATAACTCTGAACGGTGTAATAGCATTTGTCGCTATTGTAACAAGCCTGGACGAAACCACTGGAGATAACATCTACACAACAGAAAGCATGCCTTTATGGACTGTGCCAATTTTGGACTTCATGCATGTTGCCACCGATACCAAGGGCGGATTTGTAGGATTGAGAATAAGCAAAGAGATTTGAAATGAGGGATTTTCTTAAATTGTTTTTATTTTTATTTTATTTCAATTATTATTTTTCTGTAACTTATGTCTGAAGATGACTGAGGGTCTGAACTTATGTCAGGAATGCGGGACCAGTGCGTACCCATTTAGCCCGATCTCAGGCAGAGTGAAGTATTATTTTATTTATTTATTTTATTTTTATTTTAAAATGTTGTATTGTTTTCAAAATATTCTTTCCAAAATTCAAGCAGAGTGATCAGGCATACGGAAATCAGACATTGGGGATGGACGTGGGTTAATGTTGATGTGTTATTGTGATGGTATTGTTACTTAAAATTTGCTGTATTGATTTTTTTTATTATTTTGATTTGATGATCTGAATTATAAAAAAAGGGGGAAACTGTCGTGGAAATTTTAATACTGGCTGATTAATGAATATTGCTGAATACAGGAATACATTAAGGAAAATGAACATGAGTTAGGAATACAAAACGGAGAGCCTTTTTGCGTCCCTGGTGGTATATTTGTGATGTTAGCCTGTTCTGTGAATGCGTGGGGGACAGGACACAGAAGAATGCAGGGGGTCATTGGAGTGACCTTTTGTCTCCTCGGAAGGCAGGAGACAATTTGGTTTGTCCTGGGGGGTAGAGGCCGGCCCAACTGGGGAGTGGTCTTACGCAAAGAAGTGTATAAATGCTTTGTATTTTGTGAGATAATCAGGTTCTCCTTCCCAAAGCCAGCTGGCCTGTGGCTCTGGAAAGGGTCCTCAAATAAATAAACCTTTTCATCTTTAAAGCAATTTTGCCTAATGAGAGTTTGTTATACCCATCGATGCTGTTTTCATTAATCCCTAAAAAATGCTAATACAAAGGTGAGTAATTATTGACAGAAGTTACATTTTTTGGGTGAACTATCCCTTTAAGAAATTAACATAAATATAGCCAACTAACATTATTTGGCTGCCAGAATGTTCTCTGAACATTACCGAAACATACCTTTTTAAATTTGTTTAGTTAGGAAAGCTTTCTTTACAGATATAGAATGATTGTTTTTTTCTAGGTTTGGAGTACCTTCCCTTAAAAATAATAATTAGGGAAAGTTATTTTATGGTTGTAAAGATAATGCCTAAAAATAACGATTTAGGAACATTCTGTTAGTTATTTTAAGGTTGTCTCAAAAAACCTCCCTGCAACGTCCTGAGAACATTATTTTATGATTGTAAAAATAATAATAATAAAAAAAACGAAACGGGAACCAAATTAATGTTAGAGAAATGTTCTGCGTTATAGGGTACCTGTTTGTATGTTATTGGACTGGCCAGTTCTATAAAGTATGATGAAGATGAAGAGAGGAGTATACCAGTAATCCTTCATCACTACTTGGATCTGAAACACACATATAAAACATCATTTTTTTTAAAAATACATCTTTAGTATAAAATAATATTTTACTCATGTTCTTATCAATGAAAGTGTATGGGGGACAGGACTGTCAAGCTCAAAAATGACACCAAAGAAGTAGCTTCTGAAAGAATTCGTTTTTTTTGTATTCAGAATAGATCAAAATAAAATCTTCCATCGCCATTCATTTTTTATTGTACGGACACGATAAGCTTGAATATTCTGCAAAGCAGTTCTCAGATGTGACTCATCAAACAACACTCAATGTTTCATCCACTTCATCCATCATTTCATCATTCCATAAGCATATTAACTCAAAATCTGGCTTATGAGGTTAACACTGACTCAATGGAGTGCTACTGTGGTTGTTTTATTCTGTTGTCTAAATATTAATATCTATGGTGATATCTGGTGTGGTAATCATACGATATGATCTATGGTGATCTGTTAATTAGTCGGTAGCAAACTGCTATGAGGTCACAAACTGTCGCTATGGAGATATGACTAAGAGCGCAACCGCAAATGAAGCTGGTTTTTACCTGTGGCTGAAAGTGTGACACAAATGCACACAATATTGCTCCTAGGAAGGAGAACTAAGTTTAGTCACTCTGAACTGGGAAAAGGTTCTCGGTTCAAAGTCGAAATTATCCAATCAATACAATGAAAGAATATTTTATCTGCAAGGCAAAAACACTTAACCAGTTAAACTAGCACTAACTATTTCTATTCTAATATTTTATTATGCAACGTTTACTGTACTTGACTAACCACTTATACATATTGCTATTTGATTGCTTCCATTTTTCTCCTCATTTGTAAGTCGCTTTGGATAAACGCATCTGCTGAATGATTAAATATAAAAATCATATGTCCAATCACTTACAAAGCACTTAACACTCCACTAAGTGAAGCTGATTTATAGTTATGCACCATAGCTTAATTTTTAAACCTTAAAAGGATAGTTTGCTTAAAAATGACAATTATATCTTCATTTACTCACCCTCTCATCTTTCCAAACTTGTATGACTTTATTTCTTTTGTTCAGAAATATCTAGAATGATAAAACGCTAAAAAAGGGTGAGTTTAGATTTAGAGTTTAGACAATAATGCAAACAGCCAGTTAGCCAGAGTAATTTTTACAATTCAGACTTTCACTTTTAAATGGCATCGCTGTGGCTTTTTACCTGACAGGATGTTGCCCAAAGAAAACGGTAAACTGCAAAGCACGCATATTGAATTCCATTGCAAAATTCTTTAGCTGCGCATATATATTACGCAAGCTAACTTTGGCTCTTTTGCTGAGTGGGCCATTGTCAACAGCGCACCCCTCTTTGAGTGGGTGGTCAACCTGTATACAGGCAATTTCCACTAACGCTACAAAACGACACCCACAGACGGCAACAAAAACCCTCAGCTGTAACCGTAAGGTGACTTCTTGTAAAAAGGCGCACTTGTAGACTGATAGTCCAGAAGATGCCTTGCCTGTCAAAGTCAAATCAAACAGTGACAGGACACTCTACAGCAATCACTGACGGTGCGGTTTCACTTGAACACATTTAAAAGCGAGCGCTGAGTAATTCGGATAGCAGTTTATTTGACACACGGGTTTGAACCTCAACTACTGATCTGAGCGATCGCTGCAAACATCTGGTTCAACACTCTCGGTTTCGGGTTATTCTTAAGAGCACATGTTGAACTAACTTGTACTTTGCATTGGTAAATTAACTAAAAAAGTTTATTCACTAATGTGTAACGAGTATTTGACAATTTATTTACCAATGAGTGAGGACTAATAATCAACCCATACAATGACCCCAAGCATCTGGACACTAAAGTCACACTTAAAAATGTCAATTGTATCAGACAGCAAAATATTAAAACAAGCGGCATCTGCTACATCTTTTCTCAGAACTAACTTTCTACTCACTATTTGTGTCATTTTGCGAGGGGGAGTTTTAGTGAATGAAGTCAGTTTTTACAGGTGCACATCTTCCAGATTGATTCACATCAACAAATTCACAATACGCTTAGTATAACTATTGTAAAACCTAACCAATTTCTTCATGTGAAATGTTTTGCTTGAAGTAAATGGTTATTTTGTATATACTGCAATGGCATTCATTTTTTATTGCGGCTTAAGTGTTCAAATACATTTTAGGGTCAATCGCTGTTCATAAAATGACATCATTTTCAAGTCAGATCAGCTTAGTTGTTGTTTGATATACAATACATCATTGCTCAACCCAGCAGTCATTTAATATTGCAAGTGTAATACTTACCTTTTGCCTTCAGCTGATTGTCAAACAGCATGGATGCTGAGGTCTGTCTGTTTACCTGACCACCTACTCTTCATCCTCCTCTCTTTACCGCTCTCGCTCTATCTGCCCCTCCCCTTTACCTCCATCTGTCAGGAGTACCTCTCTTTCTCTCTCTATCACTCTCCTTCCTTTCTGTTACTCATCCGACCTCTCTCTCTCTCCTCTCTCTCTCTCTCTCTCTCCCTCTCTCTCTCTCTCTCTCTCTCTCTCACTCTCCCTCCTCCTCCCTCTCCTCTCACTCTCTCCTCCTCTCTCTCTCTCTCTCCTCTCTCCTCTCTCTCGCTCTCACTCTCTCCTCTCTCTCTCTCTCTCTCTCTCTCCTCCTCTCTCTCTCTCTCTCTCTCTCTCTCCTCTCTCTCTCTCTCCTCTCTCTCTCTCTCTCTCTCTCTCTCTCTCTCTCTCTCTCTCTCTCTCTCTCTCTCTCTCTCTCTCTCCTCTCTCTCTCTCTCTCTCTCTCTCTCTCTCTCTCTCTCTCTCTCTCTCTTCTCTCTCTCATCTTCTCTCTCTCTCCCTCTCATCTCTCTCTCCATCTCTCTCTCTCACTCGCTCTGCAATTGCATTTTCTTCCTCTCTGCTCTAGTTTGATACCACAATGTTTGCTGACATGTTTACAAAGCTAAATCAAGAGGTCAGAGGGCCCGAAGGGAATAATGTCCTCCAAAAAAAGCTTTGATGCAAGGAAGTTCGTTTATTTTTGTATATATAAAGTATTATTTATATTGATTGATGTGTCTAGTTTACACATTTTGAGAGTCTGAACTTTGTTTTTTAGAGCAAGATTACAAGTCACAAGTTATTGGAGAGGCCATGAAAATGTGAATTTTTTTGGCTTTTGTTAAGAGTAAATATTAGGCACCTGGGCCCCACGCTGGGCTTGACACAGCGCCTGAGCGGTGCTCAGAGCACAAAAGTTTGATGAGGACCACATCCTGTTTCATACAAACTTTTTTATACCCACAAACTACACACTCAGAAAACATGCATATAAACAATCACATGCATGCATGTATGCAGGAATCCACATTCCCGGGCTCTGCTGAAGCACAAGGGCGACCAAAATTATATAGAAAAAATAAATGAAGGAGAAGCATCTTTTAAACAATCTGTGCTTTTATCTTTGAGAAGTATGCATCTAATTCAGTATGTATTACGTACCTCATTTACTAAATTTAGCAACACATCATCAGTGCATGAGTACATTTGCTAAGGGATACTCTAAAATATTAAGTGATGTGTTTGTCGTATTAAGCAAATACACACCACACAGGTACAGCTAAAGCTTGCAATTTCTGCATCATACCAAAAAAAAGAAAGAAAAAAAGATTGGGTGTGTCCCAATTTCTATGCCATTTTGTAGTATAAATATTTCTCAAGTAGTGCTTTCACGATGAACATTCGAAAATGTTGGACACCTCATGCACCTGACTGTCTTTAGCGACCCGGATCTATATCTAACACAGATGGATCTTTACCTGTTGCGGTGATATTAAACTCTCCTTATATTAGAGTAACAATTACAGAAGAATAAAAGAAAGCATATTACCTTTCGGAGCTTAGAAGGGTTTAGTTTGAGCAGATGTTTTATACCATTATCAGTGTCCTCGTCAGAGCTCATTTCCCAGTACATTAAGCATCTGACTCGTATTCGCCATCTCAAAAATATTCTCAAAACTATCATTTCCAACATCTTCAAAATCATTCTTCATGCTTCCTATTGTTTTCTGCCTGTGGTAACTATGAGTGAATGTCTAACTTAAAAAATGAATGATGTGGAGGGTAGTGAATGACGCACCGGGTCACTAAAGACCCGAGGTATGTGTTTAAGGTTTAAGGTGCGGTCAGATGTGCCAATAACGAGGGCGAATTTCTAGATAAGAATCTACACGGTCGTGATTGCATGAGGGTGAAAGATTTCCCCAGGCAGATTTTGCATAAGGTTCAAGCTAATTTGCACGTTTACCAACAGAAAGCTGTTTGGTTTGAAATATATCACTATTGACAATGAACAATTATTACAACTTCTCATGAGACCCGTTAGAGCAGGATTATAGGCAAGTTCGGTCCTAGAGAGCCGCTGTCCTGCAGAGTTTAGCTCCAACCCTAATCAAACACACACGAACAAGCTAATCAATGTCTTCAGGATTACTGAGGCTACAGGAAGGTAAGGGTTTTTTTCAGGGTTGGAGCTAAACCCTGCAGGACAGCGGCTCTAGGACCGAACTTGCCTACCCCTGCGTTAGAGAAATCAAATGGCTACAAATGATTGTGTGATGACATCATAATACACATGAGGTCATTGTTTATAATTTTGCATCATGAAAAAAAGCAGAAAGAACAGCAATGATTCTCTAACAGCTCAGCCGCACTTACAAGCCCACAGCTACATGCACAACCTCAGGGTTTGTTTTTGTTGGTATCGTAAGTAGTTAACAGTTTGCACTATGATGATTCAAGTGAGAACGCTATGTTTAAAAAAGTAGGCTACTCAAAACTAACTTAGAACAATTGACATTTGGTGATGCATCAGAACAGGAACTTAAAGTGTGAGGTGAGCAAACAAGATGCGTAACACGCTGCTCTGGTAAAGGTCAGTTGTCTCGGTGAAGGGAAGGGGGAGGGATTGACACTCATGCAAAACAAGAAAACAGCCTCGGATTGCAAGACCGCAAGGAGAGGGTGTTTTAGGGGTCTTAAGTAGGTGTTAAGAGTGTATGTGCAAATGTGTGGGTAGAAACTACAACCTTCTTTCAAATCACTTTGTAAACTTGACCAGCAATACCCAAAATAAACCAAATCAACGTTGCGTTTTACAGCTTCTACCAGCGGAAAAGAGTCAACATATTACCATTAGGAGATTATCATCCGTGTACCACTTTTTTAACAATTAAGACTGCATATATTAACATATAATTAACAACAACCAAAAAAAAAACCTGAAAAATACATTTACAGCATTTATTAATCTTGGTTATACGAATAGATTTTTAGTATCTGTTAATGCATTATGAACTGGCAAGTTCTGGCATTACAATTGCTGTTAGTTTGTGATAACTAAAGCATGAACTAATTTTAAATCTACACAACAAACCATTATCTGAATCAGAGCATATTAGCTTTCACATAGTGTTTATGCAGGTAATGCTAACTCAATAATGTTGTTAAATATTACAGCAGCAACAATATTTTTTTTTCCTTTCTGTTCTGCATTAGCTATCAAATATTGTTGGCTCTTGACAAATAACTTTGTCAAATAATGTCTTGTAAAGTCACTTGAAATGATTGGTTCTGCAGGATAAACGCGTCTGCTAAATAAATAAATGTTCATGTTTAATGGCATAACAGAATTTTTAAAAAAGATCAAGAATGAAAATGAAAGGAATACGCCATGTTCAATACAATAGAAAACCACACACTTTGACAGCATCCATATCATCCTTTCCATTACCACAGAAAATAGTTTGTACCTAAATTATGCACACACAAAAAAAATCTCTCAAAAACTATTTCCTGAAATCATGACACAAACAAGAGCTTCGCTTATATGTAACCAGGAATATTCCTGTAAAATAAATAAATTAGGGCCGGGACTTTAACGCGTTAATTAAGATTAATTAATTACAGACTTTAACGCGTTAATTAAGATTAATTAATTACAGACTTTAGACTTTGCACCGCGGAACGTTTCTCACTGGATGAGTTTCGGCGGACCGATTATACTGGCGCACCAACTAGCGTCAGAAGCGTCAGAAGAGCTGACGGGATCGCGCTTCATAGATCGCCTCAGTCGGACTAAATTAAGTTCTTTTGTATTTAGCCCTACAAATGTGACTCACACCTTCACTCTCAAAGAGGTTATTTTTTATTATGAAAATCCAAAGTTGCTTTCCTTGAGTATGTTGTTAACTTCTTTATCTTGTATGCAAATTCTTCATCCACAAGCAAAAATGGCTTAAATCTCCTTTGAGCTTTCCTCTTTTTCTGGCTGATTTTGACTCTTTTATTTCGTCCCTTAGACTGATAAATAAATAACAAGAAAAGTGAAAATGTTTTGATGCATTATGATGATTTATTCAAAGACATGACTTGACATTATTATGCTTTTCTTTCTTTTTTATGTATTACATAATTTGATGTATGCAAACCCAGGATATTTATTTTCTGTTAGGTACCTTTGTTTGTTTGTTTGTTTGTTTGTACACCTTGCTTAACTTCCCTGAGTTGGTAGTTATGTATAAGTTCTGCAATAAAAAAAAATAGATCGCCTCGATCGCTTTGGTTGGCCCCGTGGATGGGAAATTTTGTTATAAAAAACGAACGGATGGAAGCGTCGATAAGAGTATGGTTGTGTGCAAGCTGCAACGAGGAATTCGCTATTGCTATTAGTGTAGTGTTGCAATATGCTATTGCTACACTTAATGGCAAAAATTGCACTGGTCTGTTGGACTTGGTTGAACAAAAATAAACAATAGGCTATGTTGTTGCTTAAGCTTATGTATTCAGTCATTATTCAATGGTATACAAAAAATCCATGTGAAAAAAATTACTTCTCACTGTTCTCAGGTCAAATATTTATGCGATTAAAATGCGATTAATTTCGATTAATTAATTACAAAGCCTCTAATTAATTAGATTAATTTTTTTAATCGAGTCCCGGCCCTAAAATAAATAAATACATTAATGAATTAATTAACTGCCAGTGATAAGAATGTGATAAGATATGTTCAAATGATCAAAAATCAATCTTTTTGGCCACAAAATAGTCTGCACAACAAAATGTGACAGATTTTTTTTATGGCTGAGATTAAGATTTTAAAAAGTTCAAAATTATTGTTTTATTATTGTTTAAAGACTTGCTATTATTATAAACAGCTCAAACTGCTGAAAATGAAAACAGACTTAAATTCATTAAGATTCCCAACAATGAACTTAAGATTCTAAACAGTTTTAGAGAAACCAGGCTTTAAAATAATACAACAGAGTCTTAATAAAAAGTTTATTCAGTTATACGTTTTTGGTCAAGAAGAATTAAAAAAAACACAACCTCATGATTTGAAAGGCTGAGGTGCCATTTGTTAAATCAACATGCAACATGTACATCAAGGTGTTATGAAGGTGTTCCTTTGCAGGAAGACCATAAATAGAGGAAAATATTATGCAATGGAGCACAGATCTTACGTATATATACGTACCCACCAAATTTCACTACAATTAATCAAATTCCAGACAAGAATCAGCGCAAACAGCCTCATTACAAGGCATTTGTCAGCTTTGTGAAACATTTCAGCAATTACTTGTCATACGAACAACCTAAATCTTTCACCCTAGAATTTGTTACTTGACATGTGCTGCAAACACGTGAATCAGTTGTACAAACCACAGAAACAGCGGTATAAACAACCTGTGGTTCAACAACTATCGAAAACAGTCTGTGGTGATAGTGAATATTTTTTTGTCTGAAATCTGATACGAGTTGCGGTGTTTACTGAAAGATATACAGATAAAACAGGGAAAAATGTGAGCGTGTAGAGATTTCACAAACACAAATATACTCTATAAATGTATTTTCTTTTCCTTTCAAAAGTGCACCCCCCCTCCAAAAAAAGTATCATACTACATGTTGTTGTTTTTGTACAACCTGATATTATCGCTCTACTATGGTAGCCTACTACTACAGTATTTTTAATGGAGTGCATGGTACTGTTTTTGTGCTGAGTGGGTGTTTAAAAAACTCCTCTTAAGAAATTGTTGTTTTAATAATGTGTAATGCCTCTGATTTGACACCGGATTTTCAGGAAGCTCTACATGAAAAGAACAAGCCATCACAACCGGAGAGGGAAAAAAACAGGTTTCAGTGGTTTTTAAGATCAAACCAACAAGTGAGACTGTCAGTTTTACGTTCCGTTCATACCACATCTTACAGCAATAAAAAAAAAAAAATACATCAGTCACAGAAACTTTCCCCACAACACCTCGCCAAATGTCTTTAATGTTGTCTATATCTCATAGATCTAACCCTAACCCTCATATACCATATGTTTTAATACAAAAATGCTTAACCTGCTATTCCATCCATTACAATATATATATATAATGATACATTTGGCAGACTCTTTTATCCAAAGTGATGTCCATTGCATTCAAGGAATCAAACCCATGATCTTGAGTTGCTATCACAATGCTTTACAAACCATAGCATATTGCCTGTGTTATCTCCATGAATGAAAACGAGAAATGCGACCACAAATGGGGTTTCGATTAGAAAGCCTATCAACTTCGAGTATTATAAAACGAGCTAATGGCAAGGAAATGCCATGGGTCTGCGGAATTTGCATAGCGTAACTCTGCCCCACCTCGTGGGTATATAATAATAATAATAATAATTCATTACATTTATATAGCGCTTTTCTGGACACTCAAAGCGCTTTACATAGAAGGGGGGAATCTCCTCAACCACCACCAATGTGCAGCATCCACTTGGATGATGCGACGGCAGCCATATTGCGCCAGAACGCTCACCACACACCAGCTTATTGGTGGAGAGGAGACAGTGATGAAGCCAATCAGTATATAGGGATTATTAGGAGGCCATGATGGACAGAGGCCAAGGGTTCGAAAGACATCCTGGGATTTTTTGTGACCACAGAGAGTCAGGGCCTCGGTTTAACGTCTTATCCGAAGGACGGTGCTCTTTGACAGTATAGTGTCCCCATCACTACACTGAGGCGTTAGGACCCACACAGACCACAGGGATAGCACCCCCTGCTGGCCTATCTAACACCTCTTCCAGCAGCAACCTGGTTTTCTCAGAAGGTCTCCCATCCAGGTACTAACCAGGCTCAGCCCTGCTTAACTTCAGTGGGGAACCAGTCTTGGGCTACAGGGTGATATGGCTGCTGACAAGGAAGTACGCTGGCAACATGCAAGGAGGTAATCCATCAACCGGAAACTGAAGCCTCTCCGGGCGCCGCCATTGTAGCTGGCTATCACCTGCTGTTAGCATTACATTGACTCCCATTCATTTTGGCGTCACTTTGACAGCGAATAACTTTTCATCGGAGACGCCCAAAGACTCCATTTGTCCATTATTTATTTCTAAAGAAACACGACAATGTATAAAAGGCTCCATTACTGTGTATCTTACGTTACGGCCGATTTAGAAGCCGTTTTTGTAAATATAGGCTAACGATTGCGTCATAACCGCGCGACTCTCTGGCGCACACAAGAGAAATGACCGTAAAGACAGAAGTAGAAGCTTGCACGCAATCGGGGGAACGTGGAGCATAAAGTCAAGGGAGAAGCCTATAGATAGTCATAAAGTTGCTCCTGCTGCGAGCTCATGAACAGGTAATACTCACGCTCTCTGGCTCTGCAAGATTCGGAAGGGAATGATTCAGATTTCGGCTGGCGCAGCTGGGTTGCTCCCGTCACATCTCCGTCGTCAAGCACAGTTTGAGCATGCGCAGTGCGCTTGGCTATCAGGAAGTGAGTGCTTCTAAAGGGCTTCCGTTTTCTCCGCTGAAATCAATGGGGTCGCAGCCTGTGTCCATTTCTCTGTCTATGGCAACATGTAGTTAAGTTTCTGCTTCGGAGCCAAGAGGTCCTCTTCACTCCTGGAGCCAGTTGCACCAACAGGGCTTTACTAAGCCTGGTCCTAACTGCTAAGTAGGTCTTAGTTAAGACCAGTCTTTAGAGTTGACCTAACGTCGGTTGCACCAACCAAACTTAAGCCTAGGCTTAACTACGCCTGGTTTTAGCGATGCGCGTTCCTGTGAATGGCCACGGAACTATAGCGGTTGCCTAGCAGCGTGCGTTGCTGGGGTTACGTTGTAAACTATCTTCCGCTGTTTGGTTAACTTGTAGCCGTATCAATGGAGGATCAAAGAAAAAGGAAAGGAAATTTCACCGACATTGAGATATGAAAGTTAATAGAGCTGAACAGTCAGTCAGCATGTGACAATTCGCTTCATTCGCGGCAGCATTACGTCTGTCTCCTGCACGCGAGAGGAGAGGCAGAAGAACGTTGGTAATAAATGTCAGTTCAATTGTAAGTTCATTCTTTATGTGCTTAGGAGTGTGCGCTATGTATTGTCTACGATGATATAATCATTGTTTTTTTAACTATGGACGAGGCACTGCGAGCTGACATCACATTTGTCTCTTGTGCTTGTTTTCACTGCGTGATGTGTCACTGCAGTTATTGATTTGTCCCAAAATAATTATTTTGTCTCATATTTATATCATATTATGTTATTAAAATATCTCATGAGCAAGAGTGCTGTTTTCATGTGCACAATTGATAAAAAATTAAGTTAAATTAACAATAAGTTAACATTGTGAGTTACTTTTAGACACAATATTGTTAATATTGTTTGTTTCAGAGACAGCGAAGATTTTTTGACCGTTTTTAACGAATCATTTCAACGATTCAATGAACAATCACTTGCTTTTAGTGGTTACTATAGAAACATTATCTGTCGGAAAATGGATAGGCCTATTAACGCTATTATATGCCTAGATTTTGACTTTACGCCTGCTACTGACTAGGTGTAAGATTTACGCCCGGTCTTAGCGAGAAGAGGACTTAAGCCTGGATGGTGCAACAGTCGTAACTATTAGGTCGGACTTAGAATGCTGAGTTAAGACCTACTTACCTTAAGACCAGGCGTAAGCCCTGTTGGTGCAACCGGCCCCTGCAGCCTATTCTCTGATTATCTTCGAGAATCTTCGAGATGAGCAGCTTCCAGTCGGTGTTGGTGTGACGGCGTGTTCCAGCGAGTTTCACATTCCTGCCTGCTGATCTGTGCAGTGGTCTGCAACAACGTGTGTGTTTCTACCTGGGCGCTTAAGAGCTTGCACATGGCACATCTTTTTAAAGATGTTTAGCCTTGTATTTCTGGGTGCGGTAGTCATATAGATTCTGCTGATGGGCATGAATGCTGCTTGGCGTGTTCGCCCAGGCAGTGTTCGTGGATGCGTCATGTTCTCATTGCGGGAACATGACCATCGCAATGTTGCGGTTGAGACTCAATGACCTCACTGGAGCTAGAGTCCCCTCATCCACACCCCAATCTATCCTCACCATGAGAGGGAATACTTTGGGTGGTGGCCAGGGTGACCTGAGGCAGCTGTTGTGGAACAACCCAACGAATTCTCCTCGGTCCACACACACCTCTTTCACATTGCAACCCGTGAGGCTCCCGGATGAGTTCACTGACCAGTCGCGGTAGTTTTATAAGGCCGCAACAGGATTCGGATGTGCTGCCGCCTTCGGGTGCGCCAGCATTGCCCAAGTCTGATCCAGAGTTGACAGCCATGCTTTCCCGGGCCGTCGCGAGCATTGGGCTTGTGTGGAACCTTCTGCCATGTCCCGAGCGCTCAAGCGCACCCGCCTTCAATTCCTTTCTTCCCGGACGTGCATGAAGAGGTCATGAGATCTTCGGAGTCTCCTTTGTCTTTTCGCGAATGCTTAGTGGCCTCTTATGCCTTCTCTGCCCTTGCAGAGGCCGCGGCCAAAGGGTACACCGGGGTTCCCCCCGTGGAGTGTTCTCTTGCAACACATCTGTGGCACAGTGTGCACAACACACAGAAACATGTGCCCACAAATACATAAATTAAAAGGAAAGTAATAGAGGAATATCTTACAATTAATCAAAACATCACACAAACCTTTTTAAAGTTCTCAATGTGATGCTGACTTTGCATTGTGTCTAGAAAAGCCTTTCCCAGTCTCCAGAAGAGACTGGGACACTTCTGAAACTTGCCGCGTCGCAGCTGGTGTAAACACAAGCATTGACTAGAGTGGCCGCGATCAACTCCGGTAGCCGTGTCACGGCCGTAACGCGCCGCAGACACGTGTAGTGTAAATAAGGGGTAAAGATAGGCGCCTAATCAATTTTTGACGGATGCTGTGTCCAAGCCGCACCGTAAATACAAAATAAAAGTAATAATATCCTGTCAATTTCAAAATAAACACCCTGTGCAAACTCCTAATTGTATTGTACACCAATACCCTTGGTAGAAACCATAGACTGTAAGGTAGAAACCCAAAAATCAAGAAAAACCATGTCGGACAGGCAAATCACGTGGTCTTGCGCATCCAGTCGCTTCGCTTCTGAAATGCTCCTGGTGTGACGGTACTGAGCCACTTGTCCGTGCGACACTTCAGTTGCACCGCATTCCCATTTGATTCCTATGGGTGACGTCACGCGACTTTAACGCGCCCGCAAAGCATCCCGGGAAGGCAGCGCTTCATTTGGAAAAAGGCTGCGCATCAAAAACTGGCCGATGCCCATCTTTATGCAA
>CM070821.1:15435391-15447367 GCA_036326025.1 Chrosomus eos
AGATGTATTTTTGCAGTGATGTTTACATGCTTTAAATTGCTATCAGGCTTTATAAAAATGTTAATGACGGCGCTGACCAGCGCTGTGAACGTCATAATATAAAACTAATTTTAACAGCACGGGTCTATTCAATCTAACGTTAAATAATTAAGTAAAAATAATAACCCAATCGCTAACAAGCATATTTCCAAATAAGCACATAAATTCCATTAGGAAAGACTAGAAAGATTAAATGCGTTCCCAGTGTTTGTTTTCCCTCTCTGGCTAGAACCAATAATAACGGCTGCGCTGCGCATGTTCAGTGTTTTCTTATTAACATTTTTTATTGTAGAATTGTAATTTAAAGGACGATGAAATAAAATGATGTAGACAAAATTAAAATGCAGGACACTGCTTATGACTTGCGGGACGCGGGACAAAGCTTTAAATTTCGGGACTACATTCCTATTGGCCAGTCGGGTGAGCATCGTCTTGTCTTGGGAGTCGAACTGAATCATTACACCATTGTTCGGTTCACACATAACTCGATGGGTAGCTGGCTGAGCAAGTTCAGCATCACTGAAGATTAAACATTAAAAAATAGCACTCATATTCATGAATGAATGTGTATTATATTATTAGCTTACCAATCGCTAGTAAAGAATCTGAATTTGACTTTTCCAGCCCTACACACACTTGCAGACATTGCAGAAGCCGTTGTTTTAGGAGGTGCCTGATGGCTGTTAACAGAGACACAATGCTGGGAGTGTGTCTAAGATAAATGTTTTGAGAGCAGGACGGGGAGTTTGCATTTAGCTGGTGCTTCACTTAGATTATCACCCTAAAGTATTGGAAATGCACACTTTCCATTTAGTCATATCTGTTTAAAATGGCACTGTGTTCTCTGTTGCTATTGGTTGTCCTGACACTGACTGACGTAATTCTTTAGCAGTATATTTGCATGCATCCACCATACATCCACAATTTTTAGTACATTTCTAAAATAGTTTACTTCCTTGTTAAGAAAAATGCCTTTGTACTTTTATACACCTGCTATATAAAAGTTTAGGACAAAAGGCAACTTTCTCCATGCAGTGGATTTCTGAAAATGGCTTGGTTTTCATTTGAAATTCAACACCAGCACTTTAACTCTTTACTATAAAAGTCCTTAACACCAGGATTTTACCTCTGGCGATTTTGCTGTGCACATTTTAAGGGACTACTGAAGTACTAGAGCAGGAAAGAGTTGCACCAATATATGCTCAGCCCTACAATTTCACAGTTATTCTCTAGTATTTCGCTCATGCCTATTATCGGAAAGTCACTTAAAGTTATATTCGATTCAGTCACTGCATTTGACTCGTGTTGTACCTACACATGGCACAGAAAGTGCAACAATTAACAGCTGAAGTGTGAGTAGGGTCCACTCGTGAATACTGATGCTCATGTGTGGTTGTGTATGTGTATGAGAATAGCTAAAAGTATGTGGGTGCTGTGATAACACTTCTCTGAAGGTGCGATTTGTTAATTTGGTGCGGTTTTCGAAGACGTCAAGCTCATTTGGACACACCCTTGACCTCCATTTCCTTCAGCAGCGTATGCAGTCGCTTGTTGAGAAAGTTCTGCTCTGTCCACTTCACTGCAGGGGGAAAGAAGAACAAGACAAATGTGGCTTAGATAGGCATTTATGATACTTCCCTTGTAACTATTTATATTTACCTAATTTTAAGACCTGCTAAAGACCAGGGCCCGTATTCATAAAGAATCTTAATGAAAAGAGTAGCTCCTAGTGACAAAATTCTAATAAAATTCTTAGAAATATGGGCGTTTACTCTTAGAATTAAAGAAAAAAAAACCCTAGCAAAGAAAAAAGTAATTCAGAAAGCATCTTAACCCTTAAAAGAGGTCTTAAGGTCAAAATTGTTAGGAGCACGGACGAGGACTTTTAAGAGGCTTAAGAGTTTCTTTAGCAGAGGAGAAAACTGCAAAAAGATAAAGAGAGGGAGAAGAAATGTGTTGCAGACAATGCATGACAGTGAGTTAATAAGACGCTATAGATTAGATCGTGCAGGGATCATGTTTGTGACTGATCTTATTATCTTATGATCATTCTAAGCAATCAAATACCTTATAGGAAATTAACAGCATGGTAAATAAAATAAAAAGATTTATATACACATATATAATGGTGTGTGTGTGTGTATGAGAACGGTCAAATACGAAAATTACACATGCAATTTCAAAGTGAAGGCTTAGAATAGACCCTATACTTAAAATCACTCTTTTTTTTCCTTGTTGGACAACCAACCAATCACAGTCTTCAAAAGATTGTGTCATACATAGCAACGGGGTCAACCCCGCTTCCTCACTAAGATGAAAGTTTTTGTCTTTTCCTTACTCAGAGTTGCTCTCAGATCAGTCCCAAGTCGCTCATAAGCTAAGACTCCTACGTAAAAGATTTAAAGCTAAATTAAGAGTTTTCTGAGAGGATTCTCAGAATCTTTATGAATCAAGGTTTGACGTGTTGTGCGTTCCCAGATGCTCTTCTGTTGACCTCGGTTGTAACGAGTGGAGTTACTGTTGCCTTTGCATTGACTACAACCAGTCTAGCCATTTATATCATTCTAGTACTTTTAATATTTTAAGTCATCCTTAGTCCCTACGGGCCCCCTGGTTGAGATGTAGTTATTTGAGATACGAGCGAAAAGGATTCAAATCTTCAAGCTTACCTAGGTGATCTGTTTTGTGGCCTTGCCAGTGCACTGCATCTTGGATAAATGCTGGTAGATGATGACGAGTAAATGAGTCCTTAACCAAAGATGACCACACAACCGAGGGCCCTGTGTGGAAAAACAACACATAGATGATTTCTAATGGACAGATATGGGATTTGGTGATTGGTGTGTTTATTTAATATACCAAAAGGATGCAATGTGTGTTCAAGGCACACCGGGGAAGACGTTTGCACTCATATAGTGGCTCATCATGATAGGATCTGTGCTATCTGAGCCTGGATCAGCGCAGAGAGGAACCTGTGGGCAGTGCACTCTGCACACCTGAATATATGCACATAAAAACACATATGCATGATGATGAAATGAGCAATTTCAGTGTCATAAAATAGTCAATGTTGTGGTCCAGAATGGACCTGATTGCAGCCATTTGTCCTCTACTGATTGGCTGATGCATTTATCCTCAAATTGTCCTATCAATAAATATAATTGATCAGCATGATAACCAAAGTTACTACTACTGTCCTGATATTTGCATCTTTAACATGACAAACATGCTTGGAAATAGACAAATGATCTAGATTCAAAGCTGTGAGAATACATGCAGGGTACTTAAGTAATATGATGAATAATAAACTGTTGATGCAACAAAAAATATGCCAGGTTCAGTTTTCCATCACAAGCTTGCTTAGCCTAGCGAGTGCTTAAGTACTTCATACAATGAAATTTCCATTATAACGATTAGGTTGACTGGACAAATGCGTGTTGAAACCAAAGTGAATTAAAAAAAATGATAAAAAAAAAAAAAACAGAAACAAGCTTTTGTAAAGTAAGAGGAGGTACCTACCGACCAGAGGTTGGTCATGTTGTGGACTGGGCGAAACTTTACCGCGACATTAATAAATCATTGACTTCTACAGAGTATCAATTGTTAGTGCCATCATGAACGTCAGACAAACATGCCAAAGCACCACAATGACAGTTTATTTACATAGTTACCTAAAAAAAAACTATGAATTGCTTGTTACAATTAATAGAAATTACATTAAAAAAAATGCTTGTAGCAACCACTTTTTATTTCAAATAATACATACTCATACATATATTATGGCCACACATATTTTAATTAATGTAATGAAACGATAAAAAAGTAAATAAAAGTCCATTATAAAGTCAAGTGAATAATTTTCAATATTTATACTATATATACAGAAACCCTCCACCTTTACCATCTCTGCTCTGTGTAAAAGTTGATTTTGAACAACTGATCTGCAAACAGTTTCCTCACCAAAACAATTTTTCTTTTTACCATCACTTTGTAAAACACTTGTCACGGATCAGCCGCCAACTTTAATGTCTATCTTGGTTGCTTTCATCTTAAAGAGTTGTTTTACACCCATCCTCTTTCGGTTCTGAAGCCAACTTGAACAAATCTCTATTTCAACTTTCAACTGCAGTTTTTGGATTTTCATTGAATGGTGAAGGATTCTGGAGCATCAGAATGGCAGCTTTGTGGGAACTGGATCTGTTCGGCACAGGCTATCAGATTGTGCACTTGTCGCTCTATGTGGGAGCGAATCTCTTAGCTTGTGCCCTCACGCGCTTTTCGTAGTCCATCCTGTTTTGACTGCAGGAGAATGAGAGAGAGATAAGATCAACGATGTGGGCTTGGCATCGGTTGAAAGCAAACAGTACAATCTATATTAAAAGGTGCATGTGATGTTTGGCTGAACTTTACCAGTATGTCGTATATGCCTCTGCCTGTGCTGGGTCCTGAATGTTGGGCTCATTAAGAAGTTCCTGGATGCCCAACAAAATCTACACAGCCACGAAAACACAGTGACATACAAAAAGCTCACTGCTTATTGGCCCAAAAGGTTTGTTCAAATGATTTATGACCTTATGAGCAACAATGATCTCAAAGTATTTTAATCACGATTAGCTGTACACGACCATTCAAAAAGGAAAAAAAAAAAAAGATAATACTTTAATTCACCAATAACTCACTAAATTGATCAAAAGTGACAGTAAAGACATTTATAATGGATTTCTATTTCTTCTAAACTTTCTATTCATCAAAGAATCCTGTGAAAAATGTATCATGGTTTCCACAAAAATATTAAGCAGCACAACTGTTTTCAACATTGATAATAATAATAAATATTTCTTGAGCAGCAAATCATCATATTATAATGATTTCTGAAGGATCATGTGACACTGAAGACTGGAGTAATGATGCGTTAATACTGATTTGCAAATACAGGAATAAAAATAAATGAACAGAAAAAGCAATGCCTTTAATATTTTACAGAGCCTTAAAACTTTGAACGGTAATGTATAACTGCACAAATTGTGTTTGTGTGTGTATTTTTGCATACTTGTTTGATGGTGATGGCTGGTCTCCAATCCTTCTCTTCCTCCAGTATGGACAGACACACTGTACCTGAAGGATAGACGTTTGGGTGGAATATCGGAGGTTCAAACTTGCCTGAGAACAAGATTAACACATCAGGGTTTGTTTCCACAATACATACTGTTTTAAAGCAGCTTTATAACAGTCTTTAGGTGCTAATAAACAGCTTTACAAAAAATAAGCAAGGGGTAGAATCAGGGTTCAACAAATAAAACACCTGTAAAAGGTGTGGTGACAATAATAAGCAATATAAAAACAAACGTTTAGAGTTAAACATCTCTTATAGAGGAGAAAACTCACATTTTGGTGGTGAAGATGGATAGTCATCCTTAAACAACATTCTCAGTTTGTACAAACCTCCCTCCCAAAGAGTCTACAGGACACAGATCGACAGATTTTAAAACTAACAGTAAATTAACAATGACTGGTTCACAGTATTTGACATGAGTCTCTGAATTAGTCCAAGTCAAGACACCATAGATTTCCATTTGTATGTAGGCATGTTATATAGGCTAGGTGATAAGAACTGCCTTAAAACTGTAATATTCATAATTCAAGCAAAAGAGAAAGATGATAAAAATAAAATAAGGTAATAATAGCCTACTACAAAAACACTCAAACATTTTTAAATTAATATTTACTACTTATCATTATTTATTATACACACAACCTAGACAAATTATGTATGTACACAAAAGACGAGAAAGATCTGCATGTATCTAATATGTACGGATACAAGTATGCAGGAGAATGTAAATAAGATATGGAGTTGGATATGTTAAACAAATATACACAAATGCAAACATTTACAAACGTTAAATAAAAGTATAAAAATTACCCTCGACAATTATTCCAATTTAGGCTTAATATAGAGCTCTATGGTCCGGTTTCGCAGACAGGGCTTAGATTAAACCAGGATTGGGCTTTAGTTCAATTAGGGCATTTAAGTAACTTTAAATAACGTGCCTTCGAAAAAAAGAACATCAATGGTGTGAATCTTGAGACAAAACAACCGCACTTTAATTTAAAACAGTTACTTTAATTTAAAACAGCTCAAACATGCATTTTAGTCTATGATTAGGCTTAAATATTGTCTGTGAAGCCGGAGGTTAGTAACTTGATCTAAAACGTAATTTAGACGGGGATTTGTTTGAGAAGAAAGATGGTCGATTTGGAAACTAACCCCCTTTTTTCCTGGTATCGCACACTCCCAATTCATGAGATTCATGGTGCCATCTGGGTTCTTGGTTGGTACAGCCACAAAACCCTACAGAGAAACATAAATTATAGTTACGAATTAGATATATTTGTCAGGTTCTGCACATTTGATCTTGTGTATTTGTGAGTCCCTTACAAAAGGATGATCTTTCCTCCAGGCTTTGCGCTCCTGTGACAGTCGACTCAAAGCAATTCCAGACATGACTCAACAGCGCCACCCTGCGGGCAGAAAACACACCATCAAACCTGTCGTCGGTGCATCCATCAAGACAGAAATACACATTATAGATGAGCTTATATGAATATAATGTCTAAAGATACATCACATGAAGTTTTAAGTTGAACCACTTTCAATTTTGTGAGCGCTACTACTTTGCAACACTCATATCATCATTAGCATCATACGCCACTAGCTGTCAACAATTACAGTCGCTGGCTTAACGTTACCTTAAAGAAATGTATTAAAATGCCTTTCCAGCCAATACCAAACGGTTTTAGTCAATGGTTTTAGCGAACTCCAAAACAAAATCTCGAAATGTTAAAAAGATGCAAATGTGTACGGAAGATACCTAGCGACCACTTAACGTTAGTGCTCACGACTGAACCTAGCGTTTGATCAACTGTTTGATTTTGAATTTTTAAAATCCACATGAATTTGCCAAACTATTCGTATAATAGATTTAAAATTACATCTAGCTTTTGTCTAAAATGCCGGGAAAATACACAAACTACGTTGAGTCATGAAGACAGTGAAATGGAGAGCAGCGTCTGTTTGTTTTTATTCGCAGGACCATCAGGCAATAATAGAGGCGACTATGGATGCGTCCATTTAAAATGTGGCACGAGGGGTGTTGGACGCTGGAGCGTACGTCAACGGCGCCGCCATATTGCGGAGGGCAAATTTCCCATAACTCTCATAACGGGAATTGAGAAAAATACTTGCTTCGTTTGCTACTTGGGGCTGTACAAATCGCCACACAATTGAAAACAGGTATCGGGGAATTACCTTTCACAATCAAGACTGAACATTTGTTTCTGGTTGTATTCGGTCATTAGATAATTAGTTAATTGGCCACCGGAGTCAGACTAAAATAACTAGCGATAAATAAATGATTGTGTGACAGTGAGGCTAGAAAGGCTAAAATCGGGTTAAAGACAGAAAAAGCTTTTGCCACATTAAGAAAACTTTATTTCATTTAATGTGAAAATTAAATTCTATCTAAGCATTGGGTCTTCACTATTCTTATCCAAGAATGAAAAGCCAAATACATGACAAGCCTGAGCTTTGGCAATTCCTTATTTAAAAAAAAAAATTGTAGGTCTAACTATCGATATTTTAAATAACTAGAGATGGAACTTTTTGTACACCACGTCGGACCACTGAAATCGGTTGATAAATGTAAATGTTATTTTTGTTTTTTATCCAGAAACAGCTCACCAGGGGCCTGTTTCAATAAGGAGGTTCAACCAACTCTGAGTTAAAACTTGAACTCTGAGTTGACTTACCCTGAGATGGGAAACTCTGAGTTTTCGGTTACAGAACAGCTGAAATGAGTAAGTTCAATCAACTCTGAGTTGACTGACTCTGAGTTAAGCGCGTGCACCACAACTATAAAAAGACATTATCAATGGAGCGCAGATATTATGAGTCACCATGGCAACAGCGCCAGACAAAAAGAGGTGTTGGGTGTAATTAATAACCAAGTAATCCAAATATTGTCATTTAATTAAAGGGATTACTATTAATTCTTCTGTAATTTAAAATAAAATATGATGCAATTACATTAAATATGCTACTGCATAAACTATAGACCAATTCAGTATAAAACAATAGGGGATTTAAAATAATTTTTAAAAGGTATATTTTTTATGTAACCTTCTCCCTCTACACACTTTGATCAATTCAAGAATAATTCATGCAATTGTATATTGTTAATTTGAAAGCATTAAAAGTGCAGTTTCTTGCCTCTCCTTGTATTGTTCAAGTGGTTGAGGTTGATATAGGATTTAGTAATTAGTAATATGTAGACCAATACTTTCTAAAGATAGTAATTATTACATTAATCTAATTACACTGTTGAAGATGTCATTTGTAGTTAGTAATTCATAAATATTTTAGAGTAACTTACTGTTATAATATCAGAGGTGAAACTGGAAGAATGTTATTCAACCTAAAGTAGGCTACTATTACTTTGATACATTATACAAGTAAAAATACCAGTCTAAAAATCTACTCAAGTAAAAGTAAAAAGTAACTAATTTAAAATGTGAGTAAAACTTGCTGAGTTACTTGTTTAACAGCGGGGGTGGGGGACTCTCCCATGTTGTAACGTATGAGAGTTTCACAGTATGATAACCGTCTCAGAAAATATCACGGTTTATGGTATTAAACAATTATTAAATATTCAATTCAATTCAAGTTTATTTGTATAGCGCTTTTCACAATACACATTGTCTCAAAGCAGCTTTACAGAAAGTGCATTTCAGAAATGTACAAAGAAAAAATACAGTTAGTTAATCATGTATAAATTTAGGCATAACATATCGCCGGTGTTTAGTCGTCTCTTCACAGGCGTCGAGTCGTCTCTCCACAGGCGTTTAGTCGTCTCATCACAGGTGTTGGGGCATCTGAAGTCTCCGTGAGAGGCTGGATACAAACTGGAGCTGACGAACGCTATTTACCTCGGGACTAGCGTCCCGAGATAACAGCAGAAAAGCAGATGGGAAATAATTAGCATAGCTGATGTTCATAATGTTAATGCATTCGAACTGATTCAGAAGTAGTATAAAAGGTAAGCATTAAGTGAATGCTTGGTTAAAGAGATGCGTCTTTAATCTAGTTTTAAACTGGGACAGCGAGTCTGAGTCTCGAACAATATCAGGAAGGCTATTCCAGAGTTTAGGAGATAAATGTGAGAACGCCCTCCCTCCTTTAGTAGACTTAGATATCCTAGGAACGACCAGAAGCCTCGAATTTTGTGATCCTAAAGAGCGCGATGGATTGTAGGGCGATAGAAGGTCTGTTAAATACACAGGAGCTAAACCATTTAGAGCTTTATAAGTCAATAGTAATACTTTGTAATTGATACGGAACTTAATAGGTAACCAGTGTAGAGATGATAAAATTGGTGTTATATGATCATATTTTCTTGATCTAGTAAGAACTCTAGCGGCTGCATTTTGGACTAACTGTAGCTTGTTTATTGAGGATGCAGGACAACCAGCTAATAAAGCATTACAGTAATCTAGTCTCGAGGTCATGAATGCATGAACTAACTTTTCTGCATCTGAAACAGATAGCATGTTACGTAGCTTAGCAATGTTTCTAAGGTGGAAAAAGGCTGTTCTTGTAACATATGAAATATGATTTTCGAAAGTCAAGTTGCGGTCTAGTATAACACCCAGGTCTTTTACTGTAGTGGATAAAGTAACAGGACATCCTTCTAAATTAAAGTTGTATTGTAAGGGATTTTGTGGGTAGTTTTTTTGGACCAATAAGTAATACCTCCGTTTTATCTGAATTTAATAGCAGGAAATTACACGTCATCCAGCATTTTATATCTTTTAGACACTCTGTCAAGTTAGATAAGTTAGTGTTTTCATCTGGTCGTGATGAGATATATAATTGAGTGTCATCAGCATAACAGTGAAAATTAATTCCATGTTTTCTTATAATATTACCAAGTGGCAGCATATATATTGATAATAGCAGAGGGCCTAGGACAGATCCTTGCGGCACTCCATAGTCTACTGATGTTATCTTTGATTTTTCCCCATTAAATATATAAACTGCATTATTAAATTATGGTTATTATTATCATCAGTTAAAATGACAGTTAAATAAATTAAACATTTGTTCAATAAAACATATCTAATCAACTAATTTCAATAATTGATTATGAATTAGATTAACATCTTATTTTTTATCATTAATAACTTATTAAATTATGTTAAAAAAAATTGAGTTCTATGAAATGTTTTTTTATCCCGATATTTTTTAATGATTTAATACAAATATTTATCAAAAACGGTGGTAATCAAATAAAAGTTTAGCAAACGTTTTAATCCTTTTATTTTTTGGCAAAGTGCTGCAAAACAGATTTAGTCAATTAAACCATGGACAAACAATATATATTCCTTAAAGAATGTGTCATTTTAGCATTATTGTTGGTGTTTAAACACCACTTCCTCTTTAAAAAGGGGAGGAGACCGCAAGAAACTCTGGGTTTACTGAAGAAAACCTGCTCCCGACCAGGTTAGGTTCACAGAGTAAGTTACCATGGTAACTGACTCTGAGTATAAGTTACCTCTCTTTCAGAAACGGGCTTGACTTACTCTGCTTTCTCAGGTTTGACTTACCTCCCTTTCTGAAACGGAAAACCCAGAGTTTCCATCATTTCAGGGTTAACATACTCAGAGTTTTCACTTAACCTCCTTTCTGAAACAGGCCCCAGTTTACTTGCATTTGTTTACAGCGCAGTCTTGCCCTCAGCAATATGGCGGACGCGATTATGTCTATGGGTAGAAAGACTAAAATTTGACAATCCATGCGGGAGATCTACATTTATATTTATGTGCAAGTTGACATAATTCATCAGTGAAGGCAAAATGATAAAATGCCCCTTATGTGTGTGTTGTTGAAACTATTTGTTTTACACACTGGCACACAAGACATGAGATATTTGTGTATATTCCATTTATTAGATAAACAAACTTGGTTAGGTCACTAATTATAGTTTGCTTTTTTTAAATTAAGAGTAAAATAGTAAAATCACATGTTTATTGCATAAAAATTCTATTTTCTATTCAACATTAATTTCCCCTCAAATAGGCTATCGGGTGTGCATTATTTTAAACGCACAAAAATAATACATTTATATTAAAAATATCCTTTTAACACCATTTTGATTTTTTTATCTGATTACATTCAGAGGCTTTTTCTGAAATACTGAATGTTTTTGTATTCTGACAGCTGAATTGAGCTATGAATTCTTGTAACTGTCTTTCTAGATTTATATAGGCTAACTGTTATTTTAACCAGAAAAAGATTTCATAGCCTAATTGTGCAATCATTTCAGATCAAAATGAGGCTTCTTGTGATTCCATTAATCATCAGTTCTTTATTCCGAAGAAAAGGTGTCGTACGGGTCTAAGAAACCATCATGGCTGTTTTCCTTTTCCTCTGAGATCACATGTTCAGGTGCAGCCTTGGTGAACCACTCAGACCACGCTCCATCGTACAGACAGACCCCGGGTGGCCGCACAGGTGAGCGGCAAGGGCGATGTGACAGGCTGTCACACCTGAGCCACAGGTGACCCAGAAGGGCTTCTGCATGTCAACTCCTGCCTGCTGGAAGAGCTTGGTGAGTTCCTCCACAGGATGTTCTAGACCTGATGTCGAGTCCATGAAGCTGGGAAAAGGCATGTTGATCGATCCAGGAATATGACCAGGCTCTATGTCTAAGATATAAAACAGAGAAATGTAGAGAAATAAGACAATGGCACTTTTTGACAATTTTTGATAAACAACTAAATACATCTGTTATGTCTATAAATAAATCTTTGATTATTGTACCTTGTGTTATGTTCTATAAGAATACTTAATACATAACTTAGAAGTCCATATGAATGTGG
>CM070821.1:15447467-15484481 GCA_036326025.1 Chrosomus eos
GGGCAATATGTTTGTTTATTTATATATCCATTTAAATTAATTAATTTTATTTAAATTAGCACTGGTTAAAATGTATAAAACAATATATATTTAATATATTCATTAATAATACACAGTTTAAATATCACAATAATACACAGTTTTGTGAAATGGTTATTTGCTGTAATTTAACAGAATCTGTCTGGAAACATTGCTGCCAGAAATTTACCGTTTTTTTTACGGGAGTTTCTTTTTTTTTACAGTGAAATTCTGCAATACTCAAAAAGGTACATCAGTTCTTACAAACATATTTTAATCTTAGCTAAAACAAAGTAGGTAAACAATAAGTATAGCAGAAATTATTCTTGCTAAAAATCTTAAAGGGGTCATATAATGGTACATGCACTTTTACAAGTGTGTTGGCAGTGCCTTTACACAACCATCATAATGCTAAAAATCCATCCAGTGTTTTTGTTTTTAATCTCCTTATATGTTTTCCCCTGCCTCAAATTGAGCAGAAGAAAAACTGAATTAACGTTTTATTAACCTTTATATTAATATTTATATTAATCTTTGCAAATCGCTAGCTGCACGCTTCACGATGAATGCGTCTAAGGTTTACACTCAGGGTACATTACGGCATGTTTTCTATGTACAACGTTCTCAATATAATTCATAATCCCACGTTTATAATGAACAACGCGTTATGGTTATTGTGTTACAAACGGTGTGCACAGAACAGAGGGGCGGGGTGAGCAAAGCTCATTATCATTTAAAGCACATACACTTAAACGGCGTGCTGACAACAGAGCTGTTTTTGACCAGGTAAATTAAGTGTTTTCTTACAATACTAATGAGAATTTTTAATTAAAGTATATTACAAACTTTTAATTGAGACCCTAATGAATCATATTGACTTGTACAAAAATGGCATTATATGACCCCTTTAAGAGTATATTTGGTAATGATTCTATATATACATTATATGCCATCTATAACTTTGTAACTGTCAGTATAAATACTGAGTATCCTGTGTAAAGTCCTTGCACAAGTTGTAGACTTTGAGGACCATATGTACCATTTATGGCATAAACTTTTTGGCTTTCAGTCTGGGTATGATTTGCATGTCCCTGACATCATTGTGCTGCAGAAGCCAGCACAGGTATCTCTCTGAGCCCATACCCCATCCACTTGTTAGAAGAGGGATGGCTTGACGCATGTTGATGTACCATTTGTATGAGTCCTCTGGTACAGCATGGTGTTGTAAGGCCTCTCGTACCATTTCAGGGGTAGAATGACGTTCCCCAAGCCCTACTGTCTCCCCTAACCCCAAGAGAAGGTCAGCTGCTTTGGCTTTGCTCCTGCCTGAACCTTCAGTATATGCTTGGTAGAAGGGCACTCCAAGATGGTCCATTTCTGTCAGCCAAACAGCACCTCCATACTTTTTAATTAGGACCCTTTCTCCCTTTCGCGTTAGCTTCCTGCCAAACTGTGGCTGTCCTTCCTGAACCCACTCAAGGCAATCAGAGGATGGCATGATGTTAATGGCTTGATCCAAGGGTAATCCAAGTTCTTCAGTAGTTCTTGGGCATGAGATAGTGTACCAGCTGTGTTTAAGATAATGTCGGAATGTTGCTTTACCATTGCCTGAGTCAAATGTGCAACATAGCCTTCAGCTATAGTCATGGCAGCATCCATGTCACCCAAAAGCTCGCATTCCACATGGTAGAACTGGTTGAGATGTGAAGCGTCAGGATCTTCCCCTCTGAAACTGGGGGACACATAGTAAGCCCCAGGAAGACCATCATGAAACCTCATAAAGTACTCTAAAACAAACTGCATAGAGTCTGCCAGGTATACATCTTGGCCCAACATGTTGACAAACACTGGCTCAGAGTCTGACCCCAGACCCATTGGAGAGGAAATTGTGTCAGTTGTGATAGGTGTCAGTGCATAAATTTGTTGTTTAAGTACTCTACTGTGCTATGAAACAGGGTGTTTTGGATTTGAAAGAGATTACGAGACCATTTGCTCTTGGAAATGGTATCGTAATCACTAAAGTGAAATCTGGCTGCATGGTTTTTTGCTCGACAGCTCTGACTGCATCGTCCACTGAAGATCTATTTACTAGTTTTTCTTTATTGTCTTGCAGGAGACATTCAATGGCTCCCATCTGCCCTGCAATGGCATACCTTAGTGCCAGAAGCACTACTATTTTTAGATTGAACTCAAGTCTTTCTTTGAGATTTCCCAGGACATTGGCGAAAGTACCCTTTCCATTCAGGACTAGACGTACTTTGTCCTTCCTGCCTAGATATGTGACAGCCAGCTGGTCTGTAGCATAGACGTTACCTACAGCACACTCAACTCCCTCCATTAGATCTGACCCAGTCAAGTAAATCGAAGGGCATCCAAAAGGGTCAAGAAACTTCTTGAGTGGGTTATCTTGAGACAGATCTCCGCAAGGGTGCCAGATGAGGCCCCACTCCAAGGCCAAGTTTTGTAGCTTTGATTAGGTTTTTGTGCTCTAAAAAGGCAAGGTGAAAGAGCTGGAAAAGCTCATTTGTGTACTGGGAAACATTGTATGGTATGGTATGGTATGGTATATACTTTATTGTCCCAAAGGGAAATTTGTTTTGGGCTCACAAATACAACCACTGCAACCCGACATTTAAAACAAACACAATACATAAAAAACAGAGAAAAATACACACTTAAAATCAAGTATTTGGCCTCACATTACTATGTGCACCAGAGAGTACCGGCATCATGCTACTGAACACTGGAAGTGCACTTCTATGCACTGTAAGATGATTAGCGTCACATCACTCTCTACAATGGGACACAAACGGCATCATGCCACTCTATACACTAAAAATTAACTGGCATCACGCCACTCTGTCCGCCAGAAAAGTAATCGGCATCACGTCACTCTGTGCACTAAAAATTAATTGGCATCACACTACTCTGTCCACTATAAAATAATCGGCATCACACTACTCTGTCCACTATAAAATATTTGGCATCACACTACTCTGTCCACTATAAAATAATCGGCATCACACTACTCTGTCCACTATTAAGTAATCGGCATCACGCTACTCTGTCCATTATTAAGTAATTGGCATCACGCCACTCTCTCCACAAGGAAGTGAACGGCCTCACGCTACTCTATACACTTAGGAAAAGTATTATTTCTACTTGATACTATTTAATAACTTAACCGCTGAAGGAATGAATGAATTCTTAAACCGGTTTAGTCTACAGCTAGGCATTCTAAGTCTTCTCCCTGATGGCAGCAATACGAACTCAGAGTGCAGGACATGTGTTATATCATGCATAATCTTATTTGCCTCCCTTAATGTAGATTTTTCATATAAGGTCTGGAGATAAAGAGGTTCTGTTCTGCCCATGACCTTCATGGCCGTTCGAATGAGACGACCAAGCCTAGATTTCAAATGTACTGTTAAATTACCGTACCAAAGATGTATTCCATAAGAAATCACATTCTCCAATACAGCCTGATAAAACAACATCATAATCCTATTACTGACCCCATAAAGTCTCAGCCTTCTCAAAAAATACAGTCTTTGTTGTAGCCGAGTGCACAAGGTATCTATATGAGCCTGCCATGTAAGAGAACAGTCAATGTAAACACCCAGATATTTATATGAGGACACTTGTGTGATAGGAACATCATGGATATAAATAGAGTTATGGTTCCCAATTGACTTTGGATCAAATATCATCTCCTCAGTTTTCTTCACATTTACAATCAGGTGATTAGCATCACACCACTCTATAAACTGACTAATCTCAGAGCAGTAAGAAAAAATATCTTGATCTTTATATAACAAGCTAAGAATTGCAGTATCGTCACTAAATTTCACAATGTAGTTGTTACTACAAATCCTCACACAACTGTTTGTATACAGTGTGAAGAGAACTGGGGAGCTCACACACCCCTGAGGGGCACCTGTACTGATGTCAAGAGAGTCAGAGATCTTCCCATTAACCCTAACCCGTTGGGTTCTGTTTGTTAAAAAAGAAAAATACCATTTAATAATAAACGGGTTTACATCCATCGATTTAAGTTTCTCCAGTAATAAGTACGGTTGCAAAGTATTAAAAGCTGAGCTAAAATCAATAAAAAGTAGACGCGCATATGCCTTTGAATCATCCAAATGTTTAGATACAAGATGGGTGATACTTCCTACTGCATCATCCGTGCTTCTACCCTGCCTGTACGCAAACTGCCATGGATCTAGTTTTGACATAACTTCATTGTCTGGACCAATGCAGGATACCAGTGCTGTAACAAGCTGGTGAGATCTAATAGTTGTGGAGTATGTAGGATCACAGCGACCGTGTTTAAAGTGACGCATGTGAGTAGTAGGTGTCACCATGATGAGGCTAGTAGCTGCATCTCCAAGTGTTTGCCTCAAGGACAGCTGCAAAGTGAAATTAATCCATGCATCATATAGACCTCTGTGACCCCTTAAGGTGGTGAACACATCTGGGTAAGATGATATTTCAAAAGTCATGACTGACTGGCTGGCTTGTAGAAGACTAGAAACAGACTGATTCGGCACAGTTATTCCTTTCAGAGGCATTTTCAGAGGATTAGGGTGAAGAGAACCAGCATTTGAGAATGGACCTAACATATCTGTCTGGGTGTTTATTACTATGTTTTCAGATTCCGAGAACTGCCACAGACGTTGAACAAGAAGCCCAGCTACCATTCCATCCAGGGCACTATGCTCAAACAACATGCCTGCCTGGCCATCTTTAAAAACCACCAAGTTCACCACCTGTTGATAAAGATGGTAAATATTTATGTCATTCTGCCATTCATATCTAAACATTACAGCCAGTTGAGTCTGATTTAAGCATTGCTATTGGAAGTTATCTAATCCATGAATTTCTTTTACAGTACTTAATTTTATCTTAATAAAAAAAAAATTAAATACCAAATTAGCATTTAGTATTTGAAGGGCACAGAATTATTGAAAAAAGTAAAGCTTTTAAAAGCTTTGTCGTTTGGGCGCCAATTCAATTCAAATGTCAACACATGGAATTTAATAAGGCCTCAGATATCCAGCCCTGCCACCCACCAGGACCACCTGGAGACCCGGCAGAGCAGTGTCATGGACATCCTTCAGCCTGAAGCAGGCAACGACCTGCCACGGCAGAGAAAGGAACTGTTAGACGACAATGAAAGCAGACGTCTGACACCCAGCCTGAGCCACCAAGAGCTGACCAGCATCATCTTCTCCTTGGCCATGCTCCCGCAGGCCTCAAACAGGAGGTAAATGAACTAGCACTGCCAGCCACAGAATTCCACAGAGAACGAACCCTACTCAACGTGAGAAGGCACAGGACAGATGCAAAGACCCTGATAAAGTGGAGCAACTGAACGAGATCACCAGTTTTCAAACGACTCTGACAGCTGCTGAGCACCTGCCAACAGACGGGTAAAGAACTGTTTCACATAAAGAACTGGTTTAACTCATAGAGAGAGATGCCACAGCCATCGGTGTGCAGCCAGAGCTGAAGTCCGAACACTGACTTAGAAATGCTGAAACATTATAGACAAACTTAATGTGGTCCAAAGAGAACTAAAACAGTCCAACCAACTGCAAATGGACCCCACAAGAAAGATGTACCCTGCTGAACTTCCCATCAGCAGCGTAAGCTTCCCCAGCGCTGCACAAAGGGGGGAAGAGCTTAACACTTCACCAGCCAGTTTCCTTAGAGCCTCTGCAGCCGCAGGAGGAAAAGGTTTAATTCAGACAAATCCTGAAATGGCACATGAATTTGATACTCAAAGACCTCAAGCGAATGGTCAGAAACATCCCTGCATTCACACCAGAGCTTGCAGGAGACCACGATGTTCCTGCCAATCTCAGTCATTGATATTCACCTACAATCTTCGACCGGTGTGACACACCAAGACAAACTCTGTATGTTCTGAATCACATCCAGCCCAGGCCCCAGATTGCAGTAGCACCTCAATGCAGTACATGAGATCCACGGGGAGGAGTCGGATCAAGATCCAAGGGGTGGAGATGGGTAGGATTAGGGTTGGGTTTAGGGATTAAGGCCAATTTATACTTCTGCGTCGGGTGCGCGCGGTAGGTACGGCGTAGCATACGCACAGACGCGTGCCCTTCGCAGTACCCTTCGCCGTAACCTGACGCGCACCTCCTCAAAAATGTAACTACGCGTCGCGGCGACGCGGACCGCAAGATCTGTGATTGGTCGGCTTGGTAGCATCGCGTTTCCTCCTACGCATTTCCGGCGTGTTTTTCTGCACCGCCCGCCATTTTTAAATTCTAAGTACAGCGAAACTGTTAAAAAAACTAAAAACTTACTGCTTTTCCACCTCGATAAGCTCCAACTCCAATGTGATCCGCTCTCTTTCAATCGCCATTGCTTGTAGTAGCCTAAACTCAAAACAGTCGCGAGGAATCTTCTTCTTCTCTAGGAACCGCGCGGAATCTAAACACAGTGGAACATTAAAACCCTCCGCTGCCAACTAGTGTTTCGGCGCTGTACTGCAGAGCAACGCAGACCTAAACGCAGAAGTATAAATGCTCACGATGGCATCGCCTACGTGCGTAGCCTACGCCCTACACTACGGCGTACACTCGACGCAGAAGTATAAATTGGCCTTTAGGGGTGGGTTTAGGGATCAGGGGGCGGAGATGGGTAGGTTTAGGTATATGTAAGGTGGGAGGAGTTGGATCTGGATCCGACTCCTCCCCGTGGATTTCATGTTCCGCAGTGAGGACCATCTCCCTGATTGGCGCCGTGTTCTGGCTTTGGTCGTGGCACTACCATCAGCTGGAACAACCATCATAACAGGATTCTCATACTTAAAGGTTGTATCAGCGATTTCAGGCCCAAAAAGGCCCAAACTTAAATTACCACATTCATCTAATCTTTCCTAACGATCCGCTAGCTGCCCGCCCCGCCCCATAAGCAGGCCGTCAAAAAAAACGCGTCTCTGTAGGCAGCCTAGGCTCTGAGATCTGCACACAAAAACAATTGGTTTCACCAACCACTCAAACCCAAAATAAAGTCTTCCAACCAATCACTGACAGGGTGTTCGTTGATAGATGCTGGCTTCTTCTTCAGCTCCGACTTCGCGTGCAGCCGTGCACGAGCGCTAAACAACGAGCGTGCGTGCGACAGTAGGCTGCGGTAGGCAAAATTATTTACAACAGCTGTAATGGACAATTCCAACCTGAAGGGCGACCACAGAGGAAAAGTTACTTGGTGTTGCTTTAAAATCGAAATCGTGACACCCCTACTCGTTACAGCGGCGAAAGAGCGTCCAGGGCGAGCTGAGGTGTTCCGGCATGGCTTGCTCGGGTGAGCCGCTCTAGCTTTCCAGCTAGCAGCAGTGTTCGGGCAGAGGTGAGCGACCATGGCCTCTTCGAGGGGTGGCAGCGACTCGTAGCCCTTTTCCGCCGCGCCGTCCACAGAGGAGAGTGTTGCGGACATGGAAGAGCGTGTGCGTGCGGAGTAGGGAGTGCGCCACATCTTGATAAGCACCTGGTGAACTTCGGGGAAGAAAGGTGCAGGCCTGTGACAAGGGCATAAACGGCAAAAACAAACCCGAAACAAAGCCGTCTAGCCGATTTCGAGGCAGTTCCTTGGGCGAGGCCCACTCGAGCCCAAGGTCTGCGACAGCCGCAGTGAGGATTCTCAGCATCAGAGTTGGTTCTGGTAGCTGAGGCGCTGGCACCCGACTGAGAGGGGAGGGTGGGGTTGACAGAGTTTCCCCACTGCATATACGCAATACGAAGTGACCGTTCTCGAAAGGGTGCTTGGTGTCCGGGCTTAAAATGTATAAGATTAGGCCTAGTTCACAAAAAAATAAAATCCATTTGAGTGTATAAGGGAAAGTGCTTTGAATTATTGCCTTTTTTTAAAGAAATATTCCATGTGGTCACAAAAATGCATTTATAATAATTATAAAAATGTTATAACACTGTTACTATAACATGTGTTAAAATAGTTAACACTGAAAAAGGGTGTTTTCCACTACAAATATATAAACATTCTTAAATCAAGATATTACTTTAAATATCTAAATGTTATGTCTGTTTGTTTTTAAATAAACATAAGAATGTTTAGATATTTGCACTATGAAATAAATTATGTCACAGGTCACAATCTTGCCCTTGGCTCAACCCCACGAAATCTTCCATTGGCTCTGGCGTCGACTACTTGAAATCATGAAATGCATTGGTTTTAATGTTGTTCAAAACGTCTTCATAAGTTTTTACCATAGACTGTAAAAGGTTTTTACTCGGGACTTGTTAAAGGACGCCTTGAAGTCGGCACACGCTGGTTTATTGCTCGGTAACGGGATGATCCTCCCTTAACCAGTTATTTTACCCACCGTCCAAAACCGACACGGAATTGTGTCCATAAAAACACCCTAAACATCCACCACACCCGTGGTGCAGAGAACAAGCCAAAGTCGCTGGCATCGTAAACGACGACATGAGTGTTGTTCCCTATTCCCAGATGGTATAGTGGTACCAAGTGGTACTCGATGCAGAGCCAAATGGGCTTGAGCCATCGCGCCGCTACGAGAGCTCGAGTTTGAGCAGCCATGTCTCTCGCGCGCTCCACTAACGTTACAACAACGGGAAAAGGGGAAATCTAAACAAAGAGCTTTTTTTTTTTTTTTACTTATTTAACTTAAAATGTAATATCTAATTTAATACTGTTACAACATTATACTGTATACTAATATATAGCAGATAAATCACCAACTGAACCGCAAGGGGGTATAGCTCAGTGGTAGAGCATTTGACTGCAGATCAAGAGGTCCCCGGTTCAAATCCGGGTGCCCCCTAGTTTTATTGCTTTTTTCCGTTTTGTCTTTCAGTATCAATCCATTCAGTAATTAAATACATTTCAGCCAGATATCATTAGTACAATGGCTTTGCTACAATATACCTTTTGTTTTTGTTGTCTTTCTGTTGTGTGTTGTCTTATACATTGAAATGCTATTTCGTACAAACACTTAAATAGCCTATATGATTGCATAGTAACCGATTTGAGTAAGTTTTGTTAAGTTTGTGTCAAAAAGTTCACTCCATTCCAAATATAAATATTCTTCTTTTCCAAGTAGTAAAGAAATGCAATAATTTTGGAAAGAATTGAGTGCAAGTGACGTTTTAATGGATGCAAAGGGTTAATAGTGCAAGGTTTCTGAAATAAATGAACCGAATCACTCGAATGCCTGCACTGTGACGATGTATAATATATAATATGAAATTGTTTAGCTCTCTTGAGTAGAAGAGTGGTAACTGTTATGGTAGAGTGGGGTAAAATGCCCGTTTTTCCCAAAATAACCACTAGAGGGAATCAATATACATTTTTACTGTATAAAATGTGCATATGCACTACGTTGACAACGGGGATATACACATCATTTTTTTTTTTTTTTTTGGATATACACATCATCTCCATGGAGAAGCTGACACCAGCGACGTATTTGAAGAGAAGAGTATTACATAAGTGCTATAATTTTCAGATATGAGTTAAGTGTTTAATAGAATATTGTTCTGCAGGATATCACAGTGATGTATGATAGATGAATAGTGAAGTCTGTAGTTTGAGAGCATATGTTATTTATGAGGAATATATTTTTAAAAAAAAATATATATATATTTAAAAAGTCATAGCTTGTGGGGGCCTACGCTGAGGGGTAAAATGCCTCCCAAGGGGCTTAGTGTTTCTCTTTATCATAATTACTATAATAACACATTTCTGTCTATAAAAGCCTTTATTTTACACTTTAATGCAACTAGGTGGTAAAATCAAAATATTTGAACAAAACATGAAAAAATTACCTCAAGTGAGCATTAGCTAACTAGCTTGGTGGATGCACTGATGGAAGGTGGTTAGGTGACCCAATGATAAAACATAGTGGCTTTTAATGCATTTATTGAATATATTTCACTATAAATATACTAATTTAGAAGTTTAATATTTATTTAGGGTTTTCTGTTTTTCTTGATGATAGTGGTGAACAAATACTACATCAATTATCAACCCCATATAGGCCTAGTGTATAAATCTTAATTTTAAAAAATGTTACAATGTTAGAAATTTGCCTATTTTGGTAATAGGTATACATGTTGTTGCATGACTTGCCTTTTACTTTTAGAGATTAAAATCTATAGTCTATTCATTTTGCTGTTGATCTATGAAGCAAACTGGTTGGTAAGAAAGGGGGCATTTTACCCCACCTTGGGGGGCGTTTTATCCCACCGCTGGGGCAAAACGGCCCCTTTGTACAAAATATTTTCAGTCAAAATACTAATTAATTATGAAGGTTGAGCAATTTTAATATTTGATGAGCCATAATCACTCAAAACTGGGATGGCAAAGTCACATTTATGTTTTGTTTCACAGTAATGTCAGATTTTCCTTTAAAGGGATACTCCACCCAAAAATGAAAATTCTGTCATCATTTACTCACCCTCAAGTTGTTGCAACCCTTTATGAGTTTCATACAGGGTTGCATCACAAACACAACACAAGCTGAACACAAAGCAAGATATTTTGAAGAACGATTGGAACTTTGGCACCATTGACTTCCATAGTATTTTTTTTTTCTACTATGGAAGTCAATGGTGCCAAACAACTGTTTGGTTCCAATCGTTCTTCAAAATATCTTCCTTTGTGTTCAGCAGAAGAAAGAAACTCATACAGGTTTGCAACAACTTGAGGGTGAGTAAATGATGACAGAATTTTCATTTTTGGGTGGAGTATCCCTTTAAGGGGGGCGTTTTCCCCCACTCTACCCCTACATGTTTCTAGATGACCTGTTTCATTCATTTGGTTTATCTTGGTTTAGCAGTGTCATGTTTTTTGGTTATGCTTACTTGTTGTGATGCTTTTTATGGTTACTAGTACATGCCTATGTGACTTGTGTGAGTTGGTGAAAGAGGCTCTGTTTTCTTTCACTGAGTTTAGTTGTCAGTTTGTGAAAGACTTTATTAGCTTGTCAAAAGCTATGCAGTTATGTGTGAGTCATAAGAATATAATTACATGGTGTCAGCAGAACTATCCATTTGATTACTATAGTGTTTATTGTGCTCTCTTGCTCAAAAAGTTAAAATATTTGACCAGCTACATGGCTGGTTAAGTTATCGCATATTTTGTAAGCTACTTGTTCTTGTTTTTGGTTTATGAGCTCAGTGTTTATTGTTAAAACAATTAAAAGACATTTGAAAGAATGTTATAAGAGTTTTATAATACAAATTTTATTTGTTTGTCAGTTTGTAATGCATTCATATAATATTTTAGGAAAATATTAAAACAAAAAAGGAAAGCAAAAAAGATACAAAGATAGAGATAAAAAAAGAAATACAGTGTTGTGATATGTAAAATTCTGCAAAACTCAAAAAGTTACGTCAGTTCTTACAAACACATTTTTAATCTTAGCTAAAACAAAGTGGGTAAACACAATAAGTGTAGCAGAAACTGATTTACACCAAACAGTATGTAAATCAAACAGTGAATTAAGGCCAGCTCAGCATTAAATTCTGTTGTCAAAAATGTAACAATCTGAAATGTAGTGTAGTTATAGTATAACTTTTATTTCAGGATTTAATATCCTTATTATTGCTAAAATTCTGAAGAGTATATTTGAGTATAAATACTGAGTATCCTGTGTGAAGTCCTTGCACAAGTCGTAGACTTTGAGGACCATATGTACCATTTATGGCATAAACTTTTTGGCTTTCAGTCTGGGTATGATTTGCATGTCCCTGACATCATTGTGCTGCAGAAGCCAGCACAGGTATCTCTCTGAGCCCATACCCCATCCACTTGTTAGAAGAGGGATGGCTTGACGCATGTTGATGTACCATTTGTATGAGTCCTCTGGTACAGCATGGTGTTGTAAGGCCTCTCGTACCATTTCAGGGGTAGAATGACGTTCCCCAAGCCCTACTGTCTCCCCTAACCCCAAGAGAAGGTCAGCTGCTTTGGCTTTGCTCCTGCCTGAACCTTCAGTATATGCTTGGTAGAAGGGCACTCCAAGATGGTCCATTTCTGTCAGCCAAACAGCACCTCCATACTTTTTAATTAGGACCCTTTCTCTCCCTTTCGCGTTAGCTTCCTGCCAAACTGTGGCTGTCCCTCCTGAACCCACTCAAGGCAATCAGAGGATGGCATGATGTTAATGGCTTGATCCAAGGGTACTCTTGGAAGAGGGTTTTCTAAGTTCTTCAGTAGTTCTTGGGCATGAGATAGTGTACCAGCTGTGTTTAAGATAATGTCGGAATGTTGCTTTACCATTGCCTGAGTCAAATGTGCAACATAGCCTTCAGCTATAGTCATGGCAGCATCCATGTCGCCCAAAAGCTCGCATTCCACATGGTAGAACTGGTTGAGATGTGTAGCGTCAGGATCTTCCCCTCTGAAACTGGGGGACACATAGTAAGCCCCAGGAAGACCATCATGAAACCTCATAAAGTACTCTAAAACAAACTGCATAGAGTCTGCCAGGTATACATCTTGGCCCAACATGTTGACAAACACTGGCTCAGAGTCTGACCCCAGACCCATTGGAGAGGAAATTGTGTCAGTTGTGATAGGTGTCAGTGCATAAGCATACTTGCATTTGTTGTTGAAGTACTCTACTGTGCTATGAAACAGGGTGTTTTGGATTTGAAAGAGATTGCGATACCATTTGCTCTTGATGGCTAATTCTGCATGAGTCTGGGGGTCTTTCCAGGACTGAGGTGGAGTGGTCTTTGTTATCTTGGCGTGGATCTCTTTAAGGTCCTCTTTGTTAGCTGGAGGACCATCAACTGATGTTACATATCCTGTATAAGTTGGGCAGAACTGAGAAGCCACAACTGGGGATTTGGGGTCATTAGGCTGATGAACTAATGGAATCAGTTTGGCATGGGCATAATCAAACTCAAACCCTTCAAATATGAGAGCTACACCATGGGCATTCATTCCTTCTTGCACAAGATGAGCAACCTTTTGTATTGCCACAAGTAGGGATCTATAGTCGCTCTCCTTCAGACAGAAGATGTCACTGGTAAGAGGTTTTCTTGGCACTAGAACTGTAAAGCCTGGTGTATTTGGAAAAGGAGTAAGAAAGGCTACATGTTCATTGTCTTCCCAGACACGCCACTGTTGCTCTTCACCACGAATAATGCGGGGGAAAAGGCTGGTATCAGAAGGATCTCCATGGAAGTCAAAGCAAGAAGGGGCATTGGGTGTCGGGAGTCGAGAGCGAATCTTTGCCTGCACCTGGTCAAGAAGGGTATCTTCACATCGTGGACCACTTTTGGAGCTACAGTATCCAGGGTCATAAGGATTGAACTCCATTTCCTCAGCTATTTGAGGTTTCCAGTTCGGTTCTAGGTCATGGAGGGGCAAGACTTTGATGTTAGCTGGCTTGTAAAGTTGTGGCATGGACACAAGGGCGCAGCGATGCACACAAAGTTTCTCACAAAGGAGATTGGCAACAGTCTGTGCCCCCTGCATCATTGCTATGTAGTCAGGTAACACTAACTGAAAGATGCTACTAGGTCCATTAATAGTCTTTCTAGTGAGAACAGTGGCTCCTGTGGTCCAAGGATTAGACTGTAGGTGAGCTACCAATTCATTAGTCTCCCAAATCACATTCATAAACTCCTTCCTAGGTCTTAAAACCTCAGTTCGAGGAATGCCACTGACCATTGAACCAACAAACATGACCCCAGCATTGGTTTCAATAACGGCTTCACCGTGATGGTCTACAGCAATAATTCCTGCACACTTTTCTTCCAGATCATTGTAGATAACCTCTCGACAAGCCTGTCTGAGATTGTAACCTTTGAGGTTGTATAAGCTGGCTACTTTGTGAGCAACTGTTTGGCGTAAGAAGGCATCACCATCACCAGAGCATGTCACGGCTAGTTTCTCATCAGCATAAATTCCTGCCCCAACTATAGCGGTGTCACCGACTCTGCCTTTCCACTTGCCAACTAAACCTCCAGTGGATGTGGCTGCTGCTAACTTGCCCCACTTATCCAGCGCAACTGCACCTACAGTTTGAGGATGGTTTTTCTTGCCATCATCTGACTTCATAAGCAACTCCCTGTATCTTATATCAGTGTCAAAGTACTCTGATTTTAGTGTTGTTTCTTTTTCTCCAAGACTGTTTACAAACTCTTCTGCACCTTCTCCAATCAGTAAAGAGTGCACACTCTTTTCCATAACACAGCGGGCTGCTTTTATTGGGTTTTTCACTCGTCGCAGGCAAGCCACGGATCCAGAGTTCTTCCCATGTCCATCCACAATGCTGGCTTCCATTTCATGCTCCCCATCTTGGTTATATACTGATCCCTTGCCAGCATTAAACAAGAAGCAGTCCTCCAACGCAACGACACTTCTTTGTACTGCATCCAGACTACTTCCTCCATGAAAAAGCACTTGTGCTCCAAGAGTCAGAGCTGTTTGAAGGGCAAATTCAATGGTCCCAATTACCTTCTCATTTAACATAATTTCCTCTCCAGCCCCACCATGGATCACTAAAGTGAAATCTGGCTGCATGGGTTTTTGCTCCACAGCTCTGACTGCATCGTCCACTGAAGATCTATTTACTAGTTTTTCTTTATTGTCTTGCAGGAGACATTCAATGGCTCCCATCTGCCCTGCAATGGCATACCTTAGTGCCAGAAGCACTACTATTTTTAGATTGAACTCAAGTCTTTCTTTGAGATTTCCCAGGACATTGGCGAAAGTACCCTTTCCATTCAGGACTAGACGTACTTTGTCCTTCCTGCCTAGATATGTGACAGCCAGCTGGTCTGTAGCATAGACGTTACCTACAGCACACTCAACTCCCTCCATTAGATCTGACCCAGTCAAGTAAATCGAAGGGCATCCAAAAGGGTCAAGAAACTTCTTGAGTGGGTTATCTTGAGACATAGATCTGCGCAAGGCTGCCAGATGAGGCCCCACTCCAAGGCCAAGTTTTGTAGCTTTGATTAGGTTTTTGTGCTCTAAAAAGGCAAGGTGAAAGAGCTGGAAAAGCTCATTTGTGTACTGGGAAACATTGTCTGGACCAATGCATGATGCCAGTGCCGTAACAAGCTGGTGAGATCTAATAGTTGTGGAGTATGTGGGATCACAGCGGCCGTGTTTA
Organism: Chrosomus eos; assembly: GCA_036326025.1. Lineage (NCBI taxonomy): Eukaryota > Metazoa > Chordata > Actinopteri > Cypriniformes > Leuciscidae > Chrosomus > Chrosomus eos. The sequence continues at coordinate 15,462,634 of CM070821.1, forward strand.
AAGTGACGCATGTGAGTAGGTGTCACCATGATGAGGCTAGTAGCTGCATCTCCAAGTGTTTGCCTCAAGGACAACTGCAAAGTGAAATTAATCCATGCATCATATAGACCTCTGTGACCCCTTAAGGTGGTGAACACATCTGGGTAAGATGATATTTCAAAAGTCATGACTGACTGGCTGGCTTGTAGAAGACTAGAAACAGACTGATTCGGCACAGTTATTCCTTTCAGAGGCATTTTCAGAGGATTAGGGTGAAGAGAACCAGCATTTGAGAATGGACCTAACATATCTGTCTGGGTGTTTATTACTATGTTTTCAGATTCCGAGAACTGCCACAGACGTTCAACAAGAAGCCCAGCTACCATTCCATCCAGGGCACTATGCTCAAACAACATGCCTGCCTGGCCATCTTTAAAAACCACCAAGTTCACCACCTGTTGATAAAGATGGTAAATAGTTATGTCATTCTGCCATTCATATCTAAACATTACAGCCAGTTTGATTTAAGTATTGCTATGGGAAGTCATTTAAAGGGATAGTTCACCCAAAAATGAAAATTAAGTCATTAATTACTCATCCTCATGCTGTACCAACCCCGTAAGACCTTCGTTCATCTTCGGAACACAAATGAAGATATTTTTGATTAAATCTGAGAGGTGGATCACTCCTCCATAGGCTTCTAAGGAATTGAAACTTGACGGCCCAGAAAGTCATTGAAGAAAATGTTTAAATATTTAATGCGCCTACAGTGGCTAGATCTTAAGTTTATCGAGCTACGAGAATACTTTTTGAGCGCAAAAAAAAAAAACTAAAAAAGCGACTTTATTCAAGTATTCTCTTTGGGCCTGGAGATTTCACGTAGTGTTATTGCGCAACGCTTCTGGTTGAACGTCACACGCATGACCAGCGTCACGTGTAACGTATAACACAGAAGTGCTGCGCTGTTACACTACGTCAACAGCTTAGGAGAATGACACGGAAGAGAAGAGATGGTTGAATAAAGTCATTATTTTAGGGTTTTTTTGCGCGCAAAAAATATTCTCGTCGCTTAATAAACTTAAGATTGAGCCACTGTAGCCATTTGGACTATTTTAACGATTTCTTTAATGACTTTTCGGGGCTGTCAGGTTTCAATCCCTTAGAAGCCTATGGAGGAGTGATCCAGCTCTCAGATTTAATCACAAATATCTTAATTTGTTTTCCGAAGATGAACGGAGGTCTTACGGGGTTGGTACAGCATGAGGGTGAGTAATTAATGACTTAATTTTCATTTTTGGGTGAACTAACCCTTTAATCAATGAATTTCAACAGTACTTTACTTTACAGTACTTAATTTTATCTCGATAAAAAAACTATTTTTAAATACCAAATTAGCATTTAGTATTTGAAGGGCACAGAATTATTGAAAAAAGTAAAGCTTTTAAAAGCTTTGTAGTTTGGGCGCCAGTTCAATTCAAATGTCAACACATGGAATTTAATAAGTGATGGAATTGTTCATTTCTGAAATTTGACAAATCCCAATTGGCGTTGGAAATTAAGCATACTGCTGTACAGTTCTAATTATAAGGTTCTAATTATATAAACATCCTAATTTGTTTTACACACCTTATCATAGTATCTCAAACATTTGCTATCTTTCTCCCCTAGTCGGACTGTATTAAGTATTCCTGCAAGATCAGCCGGTGCTGGGTGGTCTTCCAGGGAAACAGCCAGAATGGCACTCTCCATCATTTTAAGTGAAACTGCTGCCTCACCCCCTGTCTTTAAGATATCCATTCTCACAGAATGCCAGGCTTGGCGATGAAGAGAAGTCAGACCACAAATAACAGATGGGTCTTGTTCGGGGGTCGCTTCTGGGTGACTCATTGCATGCACCAGTTGGGTGTAGATGTCATTTAGAGGTACAGCAGAAAGAGATTCCCTTGAACTTGGTTTCCATACAATTTGAATCGGAAATATACCCCCTCGACAGGTCAATATGGCGTGAAGGCTGTCTGGGTATGTCTGGAAAATTAAGGCCAAGAAAATGTCATTAAGATGAGTGAAATCGGTGAAATCAAAACTGGAGGTTAATTGTAAATAAATACCTTTAGCTCATCATGGCTCTTGCCTGGTAGGCGACTAGCCGCAAAAACCTGTGACTGTTGTGTTCGCTCAGTTGGTACATCCCCTTCCACCAGCAATGGTTCACTGTACAGCTTAGCAGCTGCCCACAGCAGGGCCGTAGCCCGCTCTATCTGTGCAAACTCCCCATTTAAGCTTAGAGGAGGGTAAGATGGAGGGAATAGCGGTGGAATTGGGCAGAGGGTCATAGCAGGAGAGCAGACGCTTTTTGAATTCCTCAGTCACCCAGTTCTCACGTCCAGAAGCGTGATCTTTCAGATGTTTTTGAACTTCCTGGAGCGCATCTCTCTGCTGAAAGAGGGCAGTTTTATAGTGTTGGTACTGGTCGGGATTTAAGGTGAGCTGAAGCACCCGGCTAGCTTCCTGGAGAGTAACATCCAGTTCTGGAATGGGATAGTCAGGTAGTGCCATCCTGCAGAGTAGAGGATAAAACATAAAACTGTATAATACATGCTTAAGTTGTGTCATCTGATTTAAATTGAATAATACCATGTTTGTATGATTACACACAGAGCACTTTCTCAGGGTACATGTAACACATGACTTTTTTTGTCATGTGGATTTCAATAATTTCATTACGTGGCTTAATAAATTGGCTTATTTTCAGTGATTTAGTAATGTACTTTAACTTTACAAGCATATTTTAAAGGCATACAACACATGTAAGGATGACCACTAATAACGTACATGATGACTTAATGACATTGACACATTCCAAACGTACAGGTACTCAAAATTAACTTCTGTCAAGATACCTTTTGTCCATGTGGCCATAATGAGTATAGCATGCTATTTGTATAGCCAGTCGACAGTCGTCATGGGAATATGTCTCATGCGGCATGTTCCTAATTTGATTTTGGCTGATTTAATCACACTCGTCTCTTTTTGTAACTCTTGTAACACTGTCTTTCTTTTTTCCATTTATGGTCTCTGGTGACATGGAAGTTCACTCTAGGTGAGCTTGATCATTTAATTTAATTGATTACTACTGAATTCATTCATTTTAAATTGGAACAACACCCATGTAAGTACGATTTTGAGACTGCTGTATCTTTTGCTAGAAAATCTAGATTTACATACTCCTTATTCAATAAAGTATGACACAATATTCTTACAAAATTAATTGCCTGTAAAACATGGCATTGTCCTGCTTAAAAAACAGCTTAAAACCACTGTTTAGTTTTTTTTTAGGATTTTTTTTTTTTTTTTGTTGCAAGAATTGATTAAACTGTATATCGCAAGTAAATGTATGTCTTTATTTTCTGGAACAAATAGGAGAGAGGCCGCACTATGCATATATTCTTTTTATTTATTTGCACAGACGCGTCTCGGCGCGTGCCTTCTTTCAGTGTTCAACACAAGATCACAATGTAGCCAATCTTATATACCCACACCCATATTAACACCACCAACCAATAATGTTAAAGTGATATCCAGTCCAATAATGTCACTAATGTTTCAAACAGTCCATTATTGAAAGAAAATGACTGTTATATAAAAAATGAATATACAATACACATATTTGTTCCATTTAAAGAAACAACTTAGTGACAGATCTTCATTCATCCCATTCGGGATACTTGTGTTTAAGTAAAAAATGTACCAAGCCTCTCGTTATAAGAGGTGGTTCTTACGGTCTCCCCCTCTTGGAGACCGATTGACCAACTCTAAGCCCATAAATTTGAGTATATTGACATCATGTCCCGAGAATTAAAAGCCTTGCGACTGATGATTTGTCGTCATTCTTTCTGATAGCGCATTTATGCTCAAATGTGGGTATATAAGATTGGCTATATCTTGTTGCACTCTGAAAAACCGAAACGCGTCTGTGCAAATAAATAAAAATATATATGCATAGTGCGGCGCCCTCTCTCCTATTTTTTTGTATGTTAATCATCTAGGCCAGCACTCTTAAAATTTATAAGTATGCATTGAGTGAAGCCTGCTCCTATCCTCACTTATGTATTTTCTGGAAAACAATACAGAAAAGAAAGTAAAACACAATCTCACAATGCCATAATTACACAATTGTGAGGGCAAAAAAAATCAGCTTCCAGATTGAGCTTACAACAACCATTAATTTATTGATTTAAAACACAACTCTGTGTACATTAGTTTTGAAATGTTCAGATGTATTATTGAATAATAATAATATAAAATATAAAAATATTGGTTTAAAGTTTGGTTGACATTAATTCAGTGAAAACTTGACTACTTGATTTTAATGACATTCAGTCAAATTGTAATTTCTTATCGTTTCTGATTTTCAGTGCAGTTATTTAAATATATATATAAGCATTCAACTCACCTCAGAACAGTAAAGACTTCCAAAGTATGTCGTCTAGTCAATGCGATGAGAGCTAGAGTGCAGAAGAGCTTTTGTTGAGGTGAACAAACAAGAAAAAATGTCATGTGATGTGCTGTGTGGGGATGATTTTGGTTTCCCGTTAGCTGAACAAAGAATGTATTGAGTGAGTTATCTTATGTGTCTCACGTGAGAAAGGCCCAATTATTGTTAGTGAAATTGCAGGTGCTCTTTGTTATCAGATATCCAGATTATGAATGTTTAACTGAGACATTCAGGCTGAACACATCCTGATCAGACAGAACTTGGAAAACTGTATGATGCTATGATGTTGATACTGAGTTGTTAGCCTTACTTCCTTTGTTAGTCTTTCTTTATTATAGAGATTGGGTTCCTTGGTGTTTCACTTTTGGCCCTGTGAATTGTTACAAATTAAAACAAAAAAAAAAAAAAAAATAGTGAAGGTGTGGTTTAAGAGTCATAAAAAGGTCCTACAGTGAATATACAGGCATCACATTCACCCCACCATAGTCCTGAACAATTTCATAATTTCAGTACATATCAGATTCTTTATTCAATACAGCATTTTACATTTTTGGAATACATTTTCTTATTAATTTGTTTTTGTAAGGCTAGTTTCATAACTAGCATTTTATGTAGGCTATCTAAATGATCATGCATAATATGACACAATCATAGCCTGTTTATATATATATATATGTATTTATTGTGTAACGGTTCACAAAATTCACGGATCGGTTCGATATGATACACTTGTGTCATGGTTCGGATCGGTACGGTTCGGTACGTTTTCGATACAGCAAAAAAAAAAAGAAATGCCAGAGAAATTTCCTTGATTTCTTTTTTTTAAATTATATTTTTATAAAAACTAACATCATAAAGTATGATGTTTTTTTTACTTTGAGCAATGATGGACTTTTTTAGGAGCATATAAAACAAAACAGCTCCTTGGAGAAAATTAAATGTTATATTGTAGTAGTTATAAACAAAGTTTTATTTTAGTTCATTTGAGGGCAACAATTGTATTCATAATGTCAAAATAAAACCGACGTAATGTTACTTGAAAGCATTATATCCTACTATTCCTGACAAACTTCCATGGTTACAGTGAGTGTTACAGTAAATCCATGGTGAATGTTGCTGATCTGTGGACACTGAATAGTTCATTCATGGCACAATGTTTCTTCCTGGTTTCCACATCAGCGCTAGCCTGGTTAAAACCAGACCATTCTCAGTTGTAAATGATTTAGGGTCTGGCAAAGCTTCATAGACAAATCATTTCCAAAGGGGCGTCACCAATAGCTAGGATGCAATTCATGAAAATTGGGCACTTCTGGAAAAGTTTTTAATTTTTGGCAGGGTGTGTTAGGTATAGGCCTAAGGTTTTCAAAAATCAATGGATACAAGTTGGGGTGGTCCCCCTAGTGGCAGTTATCCATAAAATCCAAATTGGCCCCCGCCGAAAAGAGAAAAGGTTATATCTCAGCTTCCTTTAGTCTTAAATTGTATTTTTTTTCTATTTTGTTTGATACAACGGTGAGGCAAAGACGAAGCGGAGAGAGAACTTACATGCAAGCACTACTTTAATGAAACAAACAGGAAATCCAGGGCAAACAACCAAACTCAGGACAGGAACAGGAACAGCTACATTTACAACGACCGACAAACAACAACTGAAGCACAGAGATTTAAATACACAGGCAAACAAGCTAAACAAGATAACAAGGGGGCGTGGCTAATAAGAAACACCTGGGGAGAGTAATCAACATAACGGGGAACTGCTAACATGCGACAAGACAGGGGAACACAGACGTGAATCATGACATAACCAACACCCCCCCAAAGCCCCCCCCCCCCAAGTGTGGCTTCCAGACACTCCCCAGGAAAGAATAGTCCAGGAGGGTGGTGGAGCAGAGGCGGACCCGGGGGCGGGATGGAGGGCCTGGAGACTGCGGCAGGATGGGAGGCCAGGGCGGAGCAGGCAGTTCAGGTGGCTAGGGTGGACCAGGCAGTTCAGTTAGCCAGGGTGGACCAGGCAGTTCAGGCAGCCAGGGTGGACCAGGCAGTTCAGGTGGCCAGGGTGGACCAGGCAGTTCAGGTGGTGGACCAGGCAGTTCAGGCAGCCAGGGTGGACCAGGCAGTTCAGGTGGCCAGGGTGGACCAGGCAGTTCAGGCAGCCAGGGTGGACCAGGCAGTTCAGGTGGCCAGGGTGGACCAGGCAGTTCAGGCAGCCAGGGTGGACCAGGCAGTTCGGTTAGCCAGGGTGGACCAGGCAGTTCAGGTGGCCAGGGTGGACCAGGCAGTTCAGGCAGCCAGGGTGGACCAGGCAGTTCAGGTGGCCAGGGTGGACCAGGCAGTTTAGGCAGCCAGGGTGGACCAGCCAGTTCAGGTGGCCAGGGTGGACCAGGCAGTTCAGGCAGCCAGGGTGGACCAGGCAGTTCAGGTGGCCAGGGTGGACCAGGCAGTTCAGGTGGCCAGGGTGGACCAGGCAGTTCGGGGGACCAGGGCGGAGCAGGCGACCAGGGTGGGGCAGGCAGTGCAGGCGACCAGGGCGGAGACGACCCTTCAGGCGACCAGGGTGGACCAGACAGTTCGGGAGGCCATGGCAGCGCAGCCTCCATCCATGGTCCTGTCAAGGGACACACTAACAGACACCGGCTCGAGAACAGGAACAGATACCAGCTCGGGAACAGGAACAGACACCGGCTCGGGAACAGGGACAGACACTGGCTCAGGGACAGACACCGTGGCGGCGGCCATCTCTGCTGAGGGCTCAGGCGACGGCCATCTTGTCCAGAGACACTGGCTCGGCGGCGGCCATCTTGTCCGGAGACACTGCCTCGGTGGACGTGATGTGAACAGTCTCTGGCTCGGCGGACATGACGTGAACAGTCTCTGGGTAGGCGGACGTGAAGTGAACAGTCTCTGGCTCGGCAGATGTGACGTGAACAGTTTCTTGTGTGGCAGGCAAAACGTAAACAGTCTCTTGTGCGGCAGGCATGACGTTAACAGTCTCAGGTTTGGTGGCCACGTCGTGATGCGAAGGCTCGGCAGGACTGACGTGAAGTGCAGGCTCTGCAGGACTGACGGCTCGGCAGGGCTGACGTGAAGCTCAGGCTCGGCAGGGAGAAACTCCGGTAGGGCGGTCTCGGCGGCACGAGACTCAGGCTGAACAGGCATGACGTGAATGACGTGATGATCAGGTATGACGTGAAGATACTCAGACTTGGCAGGCATGACGTGAAGAGCAGGCTGGACGGGCGTGACGTGAAGAACAGAGCTTATCCGAATGGCAATGTCAAGATATTGAGCTACTGTAGAGTGTAGTGAGGGGTGTAGAGTTCTCTTTTATGCGGGCACCATTCTGTTTTTTATCGATACCGGCCACTAGAGGGCCACAACAACTTGTATCCATGGTTTTTTAAAAACCTTATGCCCATACCTAACACCCTGCCAAAAATCAAAAACTTTTCCAGAAGTGCCCAATCTTCATGATTTTTCACGTATTCCTTCCCAGCTATTAGGCAGTGGGCCAGATTTGTCTACTTCTCTTACGAAAAATAAGTATAGTATTCCTATAAGATTTGTATTATAATACTTAATAATTCCTATAAGATTTGTATTATAATACTTCTGTGATGTTCTGTAATACCTCTTCTTCTGTAGTTTGTCCCCAAGTTATTACTATAGGATTGCTATAATATTTTATCCTAAAATACTACAAGATGCCAATGGTTGTTTTACATAAGGGATGTCTCATTCACTTTGGCGTTATCAGTATAGACTGTAAGGTTATCAGCTGAAGATTGGCTTGATAGGCTAATCCTTAATGACCATAGACAGTAAAAGAAATAATGACGCCAGTGAACCTGTCTACACAGTCCGTCGTACTACTGATCACCGTTTTACAAAAGCATTATAAGTTAGTTTGGAGTGAAGCATACGTATTGGTAAGTGACAAGGTTTTATGGAGTTATATGATTGAGTTATAGGCTACCGCGATGTCTTGGAGATTCAACCAGATAACCAGATAACAGAATATATCTCAAAATGACACCTCCGGCCATATGGTTGGGTCATTGACCCAGTTTTTAATTAAATAAGGGCAATCATATCCTATTGCAGTTAATTTTGCAATGTATCGTTGCCGGTCGGCAGGCGTCAATGCCTCACAATAAGACATTTTTGTCATTCAAATACACGATGCTCACGGCGTTTTCCCCCACGCCGACCACGCCCCCTAACTATGACACGTTGCCGACTGTATCTATGGTGTTAATTTTAAAAAGAGGATAACACGGTGTAGGAAACGTCTCTGGTTACTTACGTAACCTATGTTCTCTGAATAGGGAACGAGACGCTGCGGAAAGCGCAGTGGGATATTCTCTGAATGTGCCGATTGTCTGAAGCCTTATAGAATCACGCCAATTCATTGGCTGATGGCGTCCGCGCAATATGGCTCCGCCCCGACGCTCTTACGTCGCATCATACGTATTCGCGCGCGCGCGCCATCTGCTCCTCAGATTTCTCTGCCGAAAAGAAACTGTCAGCAGCGCGAGGAGCTTGGCCGCTAACGCAGCGTCTCGTTCCCTATTCAGAGAACATAGGTTACGTAAGTAACCAGAGACGTTCTCTTTCATAGGTTCTCTCAACGCTGCGGAAAGCGCAGTGGGAACGGACTACCAAACTCGCCAAGCTAGAGCGCTTTTATGACTGGTAGATAAAAGAGACAACGACCGAAACGAGTTCAAACAGAAAGAACCTGGGAACCCGGGGTCATGTCAAGATCCAAGCTATAGAACCTTACAAAAGTATGCGGAGAGGACCAGCCTGCCGCAACACAAATATCCTCCAAAAGTGCTCCTCTGAAAAGAGCTTGAGAAGATGCTACACTTCTGGTGGAATGTGCTCTAATGTTAAGAGGTGAAGGCAAGCCACGCACCCCATAAGCCAACGAGATAGCCTCTGTGACCCAGTGAGAAATCCTCTGCTTCGATGCAGCAAGCCCACGGCGGCTAGCACCGAAACAAACCAGAAGCTGGTTAGATTTCCTCCAACCGCCTGAGCGGTCTACATATATCTTAAGAGAACGAACTGGGCAGAGCAAGTTAAGCTCCCTATCTTCCTCAGATGAAAATGGAGGAGGGTGGAAAGCATTAAGGTTAACTACCTGAGAGCGGAAACTTGAGGAAAGAACCTTGGGGACATACCCTGGTCTCGGCCTCAAGGAAACTTTGACCAGGCCAGGGGCAAAGTCCAAGCAGGACTCGCTAACAGAAAGAGCTTGTAAGTCTCCCACCCGCTTTAACGAGGACAAAGCTAACAAAAGAGAAACCTTAAGAGTCAGAATCCTATCCGGAGCTGACTCCAAGGGCTCAAAGGGGGCTTTCGTCAAACCCTCTAGGACAACAGAAAGATCCCATGAGGGGACTCTAGGGGAGCGAGCCGGTTTCAGGCGCTTCACCCCACGCATAAAGGCAGAAACTAACCTTAACTTGCCTAGGGGAATCTCATCCGATTCCCTATGCGCTGCAATAGCCGCGACATAAACCCTGAGAGTGGTAGCGGCTGCTCCAGCCGCAAACTTCTCCTGCAGGAATTCCAGTACTGAACCAGCAGGGCAGTTAACTGGGCTCTTATCATGTGCCAAACACCAAGTCTCAAAAACCTTCCATTTGGAAGAATATAATCTCCTTGTAGAAGGAGCTCTAGCACTCGCAATAGTCTCCTGAACGTCAGTTGGGAGACCAGAGCTTAATGCTAACGGCCTCTGATCGGCCAAACATACAGCTTCCACATGTCTGGGCGAGGATGCCATATCCTGCCCTGTAGCTGGGACAGCAGATCTTCCCTGACCGGGATCCTCCAGGGGGGAGACTCCAGTAGAGGAACTAGCTCCGAAAACCATGGCTGAGATGGCCAGAACGGAGCTACCAGGAGGAGGCGGACTCTGCTCTCTCTCACTCTGGCCAAGACCGCCGGGATCAGTTTGATGGGCGGGAAGGCATAGAGTTTCTGCGTTGGCCAAGGGTAAGCGAACGCATCTATCCCCAATGGGGCCGGGGGACTCAGGGAGAACCAAAGAGGGCATTGGGATGACTCTTGAGATGCAAAGAGGTCCACCTCCGCCTCTCCAAAAACCTTCCAGATTAGAGCCATCGTCTGGCGGTTCAACATCCATTCTCCCGATCGGAGTTTCTGTCTCGACAGAAAATCTGCTGCGAGGTTCAGAACCCCTGGGACATGAACCGCTCTTAGAGATAGGAATCTGCTCTGAGACCACAGGAGAAGGTGACGCGCATGCCTGTCTAGGGTGCGCGACCGAGAACCTCCCTGCCGGTTCACATGAGACACCACTGCCATATTGTCCGTTCTGACAATGACATGGTGACCCTCCAGAAGAGGGAGGAAATGAAGCAGAGCCAGAAAAACGGCCCTTAACTCCAGGCAGTTTATGTGCCAGGAGAGAGCCTCTCCGGTCCAGACCCCACACGCTGGTCTGCCCTCGAAAACCGCTCCCCAGCCGGTGAGAGAGGCATCCGTCGTAATCATCTGGCGACGAGATACCGCACCCATGCTGACCCCTTTCCGAAGAAAAAGAGGGTCCCGCCAAACTGACAGGGCTCGAAAGCAACTGCGCGATACCTTCAGTAGGCGAAGGGTTGACCCGGAGGGTCGAACCCCTGAGAGTTTCACCCACCACATGAAGGGTCTCATGTGGAGTAGGCCCAGCGGTAGCACGGAGGAGGCCGCAGCCATAAGGCCCAGCATCCTGCGGCAGGTGCCCACAGACACATGATGGCCTAGTGAAAAACGAGCCAAGCATGTCGTCAAGCTGGAAATCCGTGCAGGGGCCAAACGGGCCTGCATGAGAACGGAATCCATGTTCACCCCCAAGAAAACGGTGCTTTGAGCCGGAGCAAGAACACTCTTCTCCGAGTTCAACCTCAAACCGAGAGACTGGATATGACTCAGAACGACGTCTCTGTGGTGGGCCACTAGCTCCCTGGATTGGGCTAAAATGAGCCAATCGTCCAGGTAATTTAGAACACGGATGCCCTGGAGCCGCAATGGGGCCAGAGCTGCATCCATGCACTTTGTGAATGTCCTTGGAGCTAGAGATAGGCCGAAGGGAAGGACCCTGTACTGGAACGCCCTTTCTCCAACGGCGAACCTGAGGAATTGCCTGTGTCGCTGTACAACCTGGATGTGAAAATAAGCATCCTTTAGGTCTATCGTCACGAACCAATCCCCTGGCCGAATCTGAGATATGATAGCTTTCAGCGTCAACATCTTGAATTTCCCTTTGTAAAGGGCGAAGTTCAGCCGGCGGAGGTCCAGTATGGGACGCAAACCGCCGCCCTTCTTCGGGACCAGGAAGTAACGGCTGTAAAAGCCCCGCTCGGTTTCCCCTGGAGTAATCTCCTCTATTGCTCCTTTGAGAAGGAGTGAAGAGATTTCCTGCTGCAGTACAGAAGCCTGAGCGGCGCTGTCTACTACAGTAGGAAACACCCCGTTGAAACAGGGGGGATTGCGGCAAAACTGAAGAGTGTAGCCGAACCGAATCGTGCGAAGAACCCAGGACGATACCCCTGGTAAGCGTTCCCACTCTGGAAGGAAATGTGATAGAGGAGGAGGGATGTTGTAATGCAGACGACATACCTGAGTAAGGGTGCCGTGTTGACGCTCCTGGGGTAAAGAGGTTGACTGTGCAGGAGGGCCATCGGCGTCCTGGCACGTGATGGGAGGCATCGAGATTGGGGTCATGGTGACCAGGTCCGCCTGCTTCGGAGGAAAACGGAAAGTGCCTCCGAGGATGCGGCCGGTAGTTATAGAGAGCGTGGGGGGTGAGGGGAGAAAGCCGAAAGCGTCTCCTTCCTCCCGCACCAGACTGAGTAGAGAAGGTGAAATATGGCCTGCACTTCGAGACACTCTGAGTGGCGAAGGTGACAGGGCAAGGAAAGGAGAGCTGGGAGGTGGGCAGAAACGCTTGCGCGGTCTGACCCAACCCTGAGGAACCAGAGGAGCTCTCCTTTTTCTGACCGGAGGGTCAGGAACGGCTCTGCGCCGCCGGAGCAGTCGGTTTGTCGGACCGCTTCAACTGGAGGCGCTTGTGAGGCCGTTGACGGGGAAACGGGCGACCGCGGGCTCCCCAAACCGTGGCAGGTGGGGGATGCCCTGGTTCGCTTCTTCTGGAAGAGAACTCCGGTCTATGAGAGGGACGTTCTCTGGGTCGCACCGGGGGGGGGACAGAAGGTTCCCTAGCCCTCCTGGGCATGAACTGTCTGAACGCGGCCGATTGGGATTTGGAGGAGCGGAATTTCTCAACCACTGTGTTGACCGCCTCACCAAACAACCCTGTTTGAGAAATGGGGGCGTCCAAGAGGAAAACCTTCTCTTTATCACGGATCTCCGTGAGATTAAGCCACAAGTGGCGCTCCACCGCAACAGAACCAGCCATAGAGCGACCTATAGCACGTGCGGTATGCTTGGTGGCTCTTAAGGCTAAATCCGTAGCCTTACGAAGCTCCTTGACCGCTTCAGGGGTCACACCGTCACCCTCGTCCATTTCCTTCAGGACGTCCGCCTGGTAGGCCTGAAGAATGGCCATAGTGTGCAGGGTCATGCCTGCCTGCCCAGCCGCCATGTAGGATTTCCCAATCAGAGAGGAAGTAGTCCTACATGCTTTAGAAGGGAGAAGGGGGCGCGACTTCCAGGACGGCGCAGACGACGGAGCAAGATGGTCGGCTAAAGTTTCCTCAATCGCCGGAATGGCGGAATAGCCCTGTTCCACAGAACCTACCAGGTTGGTGAAATCAGCAGCAGCCGCATTAGTGAGGCGCGAAGAGAAAGGCTGCTTCCAGGATCTGGAGATCTCATGATGCAGATCACTGAAAAATGGCAGCTTCCTCCGTTGAGGCCTAGAATTAGGGCCACTGAGAAGCCTTTCGTCGAGTTTCGACGACTGAGACTCACGTGGCTCGTCGGGCCAATCAATAGTGAGCTTCTCCGTAGCGCGCGAAAGCACGTCAACGAGCTCCGCGTAGGCCGCAGTAGGCCGCGCTTCCTGGCCGCTCGGCGGAATAACCTCGTCGGCGAGAGTAGGCCCGAAATCCTCGGAGTCGGAAGCCTCGGTAAAAAGTATATCCTCCAGCCCGAAAGAAACCGCGTCGCGTGCTCCCGGGCTGGGGCGCAAATAATCGTGTGAAAATTCGACTGGCATGTCTCGCGCGTGCCGAGGGGAGGGAGGGAGAGAAAGAGCGGGGCTCGTCTGCTCGAACTCCGCATCCTCAAGCTCTACATCCGAACCCCAGGTCGCGGATCCTCGAGAGGCCTCGGGAGCGCGACAGGGGGAGACGAATGATTCCCTCTCAAAGACCGCGAGCCGCAATTTGAGGGTTTTGAGCAACAAATTTTCACAGAATTTGCATTTAGACGATCCTATAACTGCCTCACGCGCATGTGAAAAACCCAAACATTTAACGCACTTACTGTGTGGGTCGTCGTTAGCGATGTAACGAGCACATGGCGGAGTACAGCGTCTGTAATCCATGGCAGCTTCACCGTAAGGAGAAACAGAGTTCCGCTTGAACAGTCGCAGAAGCGCCGAGAATAATCCAAATGTAATTGTAGCTCAGAAAAATCACGAGCGAAGGGCAAACGTGACCGCTTCGTTCTGAAGGCAGAGAAATCTGAGGAGCAGATGGCGCGCGCGCGAATACGTATGATGCGACGTAAGAGCGTCGGGGCGGAGCCATATTGCGCGGACGCCATCAGCCAATGAATTGGCGTGATTCTATAAGGCTTCAGACAATCGGCACATTCAGAGAATATCCCACTGCGCTTTCCGCAGCGTTGAGAGAACCTATGAAAGAGAACACTGATTTTTGTTGTTGTTCTCTGTACTGACAGCACTCCAAATTTACAAAAAGATTAGCTCAATGTTAGAATTGACCGGAGTTCTCCTTTACAGTTTTTTACAGTCGCTAGGACCCATTTTTCAAAACTCCTCACACAGTTATCCTAACCAACTTTCAGCTCGGCACAGCAGTTCATTTCACATTCAAAATGCACTAAAACTACCAAATCACTTCATACATATCTCAAATCAACACATTCTTCCATAACACTAGCAAAGGTTGACAGACAACAAACACACTTTATCACCCACAAAACAATAACATAAAAAACACTAACAACAGGTAACTTTATACAATGTTTTCTTAAGTAAATGCTTTCTTTCTTCTACCTCTCTACTGTTTAGAATTCACTGCAATATATATTACTAGAATGAATCGGACATCATGCAGTTATTATATTTTATGTTTTTGGAGTAATTCCAAAGTACAAAAAATTGTGTACACACCATCCACCGATACAGATAGGCCTACAATAGGAATCAGCTGTGGTTGGTCCAATTGTTTTTATGCCATTTAATTTTTAGATTCTAAATATATTTCATTACAATATTACTGTAGAAATGTTGCAAAATGCTGTCTTATTCAGTTTTGTATTATGTTATTGTTTTGAACTTAAGTTTAACAGTTTTGAAAACAGTGTGTAAGCATGTGCAAATTGGCCTGCAGGTACACAGAGTTTTGGCGGTTGTTGTGTCGAAGTGAGAAAAGAATTAATGTAATTTATAAGATGTAGTCATTGAATGCATTTTGTGCCAAAGCAATGATAAATGATCCACAGTTTAGCCCACATATACTTCTGTTGTTCTCACTGTGTGAAGAGTTTTGAAAAAGTGACCTAAGTATTGAGAAATGGGTCCTAGCGACTGTAAAAATCTGTATTATGTGATTTTAGTGTGGTGTTGTTTTTATTTTGTATTTTTTGACTGTATTTTATTTCATATTTTATAATTTTTTTGTACAGCACTTTGGTACAACAAACTGTTGTTGGAATAGTGCTTTATAAATAAAGAAAAAAAAAGAAAGAAAAAGAATTGTCACCATCCACGATACATATTGTTATATTTTGTATTGTGATATATTGTGACACAACATTTTGTTACACCCCTAATATGTGTGTGTGTGTGTGTGTGTGTGTGTGTGTGTGTGTGTGTGTGTGTGTGTGTGTGTGTGTGTGTGTGTGTGTGTGTGTGTGTGTAATTTCACACAGTAAATATAGAAATGTTTTATGTTTATATCTATAATGACTATTTTTTTAATAGAGGTTAATAAAGTCTGGAAAATGGTTAAATGCAATCCATAAAAAGCATTTTAAAGGTAATTTAAAAATACAATATATTCAAGAATTATAATTTTAAAAACCCTGATGTATTGTAGAAACGCCAGAGATATATTGGTAATGCTAACTAAATAGTCAGCAGCACACTTGTGGTTTTTGAGCCACGGCCACTGATCTGTTATAATGTCATCATTATAGATCACTGGCCACAACCGATTTTAATTTTTACCAGAGAGTAACAAACTTGTTCCAATAACCCCGGAAGTAGTCATTTAAATTCTTCTTCCGGAGCGGCATTGGTCGGTCGACCCTTTACTGAAGGCTGTCTGATTCTCCCCCACCCTTGCCAAGCTAAACATTCATTTCTGTCTAATTCAAACGTGAGTAAAAGTTTTTATTAGCTCCGGATATGAGTTTCTAAACATTTGAGACCTCGGAGGTTGAGCTTATTGACATATTTTCACATTTAAAGAAGGTCACTGGAGATGAGGCTAGCTAACGGTAGCATGCAAAATAACTGCAGCTTCTGCTTGCAAACGTCTCATTTTCATACACATTCGCCAGAACTGCTTCCCATAGAGCGTGTTAATACTATTCAAAAGGTTATATTTATATTTTTTCCGGATATACCCAAATATGTGTGGAACAGTCTTTATTCCACTGGACATTGCAGTAGCTAGTTATAAAGGCGATGGTTCAGTCTTAGTCAGTTTACTCGGGTATCAATCAAAGCATTTAAAACGCAGGTAACGTTATGTATTTTAAAAATCCCCAACATTAATTATGATAACTAGTGTTTAGACTGCACATTTCATTACAGGGTCATATAACTAATAGAAGCCGCACGTGCCAGCATTTGTCTGCTTTTATTTGTTTTGTTTTGAAAGAGCTGAATTGTAATTTGAATGCGGTTTGGTTGTGTCAGCTGTTTATTGAATAAATATTTGCATTGTGACCGCAGTTACCACAGTTACAGTACTTCAGTGTGTTCAATGTCGTGGTATTAAAGTCACCATGGCATGAAATTTAAAAAAAAAAATGTTATGATATATATTTTTTATTATAACTTATTTATCCGTGCACATCATCATCATTTTATTAAATTCACGTGCCCTTTAATTTTTTAATCAAAATCACTCCCCCTCCCTCTTGCAGTGACATCTTTTAATTCTGTAATGTGTTTACTGGTGTAAGGGAGGGGAGAACTGTCTCTCACAGTCACATGACATTACAGCAATAGCAAATGGTGTGTTCGTCATCTTGTAAAGATCGTATTTGTTTCAATGATGTGATGCTTATTTTTTGGTGTCCATATGGTTTAATTAAATTTAATAGTGTTAAAATTTAAAAATATAATGGCAAATTACTTGCATACATTCTATTTTTTGAGGACCAAGTCTAAAATTACTGGTTTTAATTAATTTTGAGAGAATATTTGGGGGATGATTGTGACAATGTCAATGTGATGTGACTGTCAAAACTTTGTATCAGCTAGTTTGACATAATCTTGCATTAGAACTATTTAACTGTAAATTAAATGTAAATGGAACACTATTGTTCTGAATTTTATTAATTTGGGGAATCATGTGAGTCAAGTCAAATTCCTCAAGTGTCAAGGCCGGTGACACTAACTGCTGCATGCAAATTAACTCTCTTTAAAATGTGAGATAATTTGACAATTTTAGGGTATGGTCAGGTATTTTTTAAGTAGCCAATTATGTAAAATGGTATGACCCTGGGAATACATTGATAATTCATCATTATTATAAAAATTATTATTACCTTTAAAATTTACATTTTAAATATTTCCACCAAGGCCACATGATTAAATAGGTGTCCATGATAATGCCTGTCAAATTTGATTTTAAACTGAAATGTCAAATGGTGTAACCACCAGTTAAACGTGCTGCGTAACACAAGAATGAACCTCATTGGTTCTTGCTGAAGCTCAAACGTGCTGTATGACACAAGAATGAACCTCATTGGTTCGTACAGAAGCTCAAACGTGCTGCGTCACACGAGAATGAACCTCATTGGTTCGTACAGAAGCTCAAACGTGCTGCGTAACACGAGAATGAACCTCATTGGTTCTTATAGAAGCTCAAACATCCTGCAAAGTTTTAAATCTGAAAGTGCACCGTATATTAAGTTATTGTCTATTGTATATGAGTCGACTCTTAAGTCAATTAAATGAATCGGGTTTCAAACGAGTCATAAGCCGTTTTGTTGTGACGTCAAGACGAAACATTAGTATATTGCCCGCCCACGTATTGCACGCGCAGACACCAGGGAAACTTGAACCGCAGCTGATTCCTATGGATAGCGGACAGCATCATGTCGAGAAGACGGCACTGTGCTCTATAATGTGAAGGTAAAGCCAGTTTTTTTTTCACTGCCCAAGGATTGAGCATGTGAAGAATCAGTGGTTAAAATTCATCTTTACCATGATACCACAGCAGTATAATCCTAAACTTTTGCTGTGTTCCCTTTATTTTACTGACGATTTCTTCTCAAATCTCGGAATTCAATGCAGGATTCGCAAACTGCTTGCTCTTGAAAGACGGTGTTCAAAATACTTCGTTTTGAGTTTTATATTGTGTAGGTCTCCTGAAAACTGGCTAACTCACATTATTACTGTCTTACTGAAATACTTCTGCTGATCAGCTGTGGCCCACTATTACCTAAAACTATTAATGCAGATTATTTGTCGTTCTCACTACTTTGAGAAAATATTTGTTTTGCAAACGTTTGTTACATCAGATCATTCACTCTAGAGCTTGGCTAATGTACATTGTATGCATGCACTGTTATTGACACAGTTTCCATGTGTTCACCGCAATATATTAGAAAAATACTCTGTAAATAAATGAGTACAAGTAAAATAATCGGTTTGTTGATGGACATGCACTTGTTAATGCTGGTGGGGAGGAATTACAGTTGCAACATCTTATAATGTACCTCAAACTGACTGAGTATTGTACTGTGAAACGTCCTGCTCGAGTCGTCCTTCCGCTGGAGGTTCGGGTTGAATAACTAGTTCTTCCAGTGTTTCATCATCGGACTTGCGCTCGCATAAATATGGTCAAATCAACGTCATTGTTCATTACTGTGTTTAGTTTACAGTGTAGGAAGCCTCAGGACAAGCAGAGCTGACGTTGTTATGGCAATGGGCATTTTTGTTTTCGACAGGGTGTACACGGTAAACCAATCACAACAGACTGAGCTGTCTGGCCAATCAGAACAGTGTAGCTCGCGGATAGGAGGGATTTAGAGGGATTCATTCATTTGACGAGTCGTTTGAGAATAATTGAAAATGTGATGATGTGCAAAATATATTATGAGGAAATTAAACAGTTTTTTTTTTACCTTTGATGCACGTTGTAGGAGACTCCACAACAACATTAGGAAACTTTAAAATAGCATAATAGGGGCACTTTAACAAACAATGGCCTTTGACTCTAGAAGCAACATGGTCAGGTGGTGTAACTGGTTTTTGTCAATTGACGTAACCAGTATTTTTCATAAAAATATAATTATAATCAGGAAAATTAATGTGGAATAAAATGTAATAATCTAGTGTAATAACATGGTTTTTAAAGATTTTTTTACATAACTTGTCAAAGATTATTTAGAAAACAGGTGTTTTCAGCATATGTCCTGCCAAATATTGCAAAAACATAAGATAACATTAGATAACTCTAATAAAATCTATTTTCGTGTGATATATTAAAATTAAGTATTTATTTCTATGAGTACACTTACATGCCATCTAGGTGGATAAAATATTTAATATATCTCATTCTTTGGCAGTTACACCATTTGACACATTCAGGTACATTCAGTCTTAACTTTCATACAAAATGGTGGTGCAAATGTCATTTACAAGATTTTTGAATTTCTCATCTTGACAACCCTTATTTGTCACTGACCCATTTATGAGTTGAACGCACATAAACACAATGTCGTAAATACGAGTGGAAAGCTCTGGATTTTCTTTAAGCCCCGATTTTTACGAGTTGGGGGCGTGCCATTGAGAAACATGGTGGAATACCACAATACTTAAAGGGTAACTAAACCCCTGGTCAGAGCCTTACTCCACCCACTGGCAATATTTGAAAATGCTGGAAAAGTGGGCGGAGCCTAGCGGAGATAGAGGGGATGTTAAATACTCTATCCTGATCGTTTTCAATACTTTCAATTCCAACTCCTGACTCACTACAGTGGTTTTGATGAAACAAGATGGTTTTTACACTGCCAAGGGCGTGGTAGCTCGTACCAAGAGCGTGGTTAGCTGGAACCTGCTTACATCAGCTCTCACCCCTTACGTCATGAACTACCGCAAACATCCAATAGGAAAATTCAACTGCAGTAGCCACCGTTCAACCTGAAAAGGGCAGCACTCAGACATTTTTACACCATATATTGTAGAATTAAAACACTTTATACACAAATAACAAAAAAGTTACTTGAATCAATGATCAGCACTAATAAAGCCCCAGTCTTACAGACCATTAACTAAAAAAAGTTGGTTTAGTGTTTAGTTACTCTTTAAAGGTATTTAGCAGTGATTCATTCTCCCCTCAAAGTTGCATTGGATTCCTTAGCGTAAAGGTTAAGAGGCCCATCTATCACTGTTTTACATGTTGGTAGAGTTAGTTTGTGGAGTAAATATATTGGCTAAAATCTGCTTACACAGCTTTTTTTTAAAAAGGCGGGTGCTGGTGTTTCGCATGCCTTCAGCCAATCAGTGTATACTAACGTCACAGATAGTTCCTATAATGCTGGTTTAGATCCTACTCTGAAATAGGAGCTAAATTAGTTTCTCTAAAAGAGTTCCTAGAACTAAAATAGTTCCTAGTTCCTGCGGTGTGAACAAGCCAAAATCCGGGTACTTCCGCCAATAGTTCTAGGAACTATGAAATGGTTCTTCCAGTGCAAAACCCCGTATTGTCAGGCTTTTCTATTGACAGCTAATTGTCTGCACAGAATAGGATGGCATTATAATATAACAATGTAATTTGTTAAGATAAAGTTTGCAGTGGCTTCATAAATTATTTAAAATAATTGAAAATGTGCAAAGCACACCTAATGCACATTTCTTTGTTCTTCATTTTCTAGAACTAGAGTTTAAGAATCTTGCTGTATTTTTGTGTAATTAATTAAGAGAAAGTACACCGCCATCTTACTCCGATGAAGGGACTTGAACGCACCTGCCGTCGTAAACACGATTTCCCATCTCGTAAATACGGACTTGAATGCACCAAAAGTACAACCATCCAATCAAGCCCCACTCTAAAGGTTCTCCTGTTCGAGAAGCCGTTGCACTCGTATAGGTCACAGCAGGGAAGTAAAGACTAATGCAACTTCCATTTAACACTGATTTTAACTTCCAGGTGCGTGTGAGACGTCGGTCTCTGCCCGCTCCGAACCCTCCCTGATGGGCGGCTGGTCCCGCAGTGCTGTCCTGCAGCTGTACCGAGCACTGCTCCGTGCAGGTCAACACCTACAGTACACCGACCGCGACTACTACCGGCGCGCAGTGACCCGTGAGTTCCGCCGCTGTCAGACCCTCAGCGCCCCAGCAGAGAGGGAGGACGCGCTGAAGAGAGGACAGTTCTTCCTCAACAGCAGGCTGGGCGGCTTGGTGTAGAAGTGGCCCATCAGCACCAGACAGTCTGACTGCTTGCTGGTAAGATGAGCATTTCGGCATTTGAAACATTGTAGGCAGCTCACAGTCCGGGAGCTGTGGGCATCTATTACCTAAAACTGTCTATTAATGCAGAATGTCTATTGTTCTTACTACTTTGAGTAATGATGAAGGATTAAGATTTGTTTTGCAAACTTTAATGTTACATCAGTCATTAACAGTCGCTGTTAATATATGTGCAGTTCCTGCATGTTCACCGCAATAAATTAGAAAATACACATCGGTTTGTTGATGCACATACACTTGTTAATGCTTATGGTGAGGAATTACATTTGCAACATCTCATAATGTATGTCAAACTGAGCAGCGTATCACTGAAAAAAACTTCCTGCTCAAGTCTTCCTTGTGATGGAGGTTCAGGTTGAATAACTAGTTCTTCTAATGTTTCATCATCAGACTCGCGCTCGGATATGGTAACATCGACGTCATTGCCACTGTCTTCTTTTCAGTGTGTACAATCGCTGAGCTTTCGTAGAATCGTGCGATTTCATACAA
>CM070821.1:15484581-15559044 GCA_036326025.1 Chrosomus eos
GAAGCTTGATATTGTCCCAGGTTAGAAAATAAGTTTGTGGTGAAATGGGCAGAGCAAACTAACAACTTCGAATTAAACTGTTGCGGTATCCGATTATATATATATATAAACATCAACCACGCCTGTTGACATTTCATTTCTGTGGAAAGGGTATGAAAAGTCCTTATATCCCCTGCACAGCCTGGAACATAACATTTATTTCCATGATCTGCCATTTTCCCTATGATCCTCGCTTGTTTCGATGACTCGGCTGCACAGTTCCGTTCCGCCTGGCATTGAGGGCTGGCATATGTAAATCTTTGGAGGCGTACATATTAATGATCCCGACTATTGCGTCACAGTCGGTATTATGTGGAGATTCGCCTGTATTTCAGGGGTGTTTTTTAAAAACGAGATTTAAATAAGGAGAGAACAATGGTGTTTGAGACTCACTGTATGTCATGTCCATGTACTAAACTCTTGTTATTTAACTATGCCAACATAAATTCAATTTCACATTCTAGGGCACCTTTAAGGAATCACATTTTCTGTGATATTCCCCTGAAGTAATTGTATAAACTGTACTTTCTTCCAGTCTTTCTGAAAGAGCTTTTATAAAAACTAAGCAAGCAGCAAAAAATGACTTGTACAGAATCTAAATGACAGGGAAGAGCAGATAATGTTTATTAACCCTGCCCTAGATCATTTCAGTTTGATCTTAAACACTTTGTTAGAGATTCATAAAACAATAGACACTGAAATGTGATGCTCAATGTAATTCAGCTTTGCAAAGAGTTTGTTATTGAATGATGAAATATAGTTTCTTAGAAATATAGCTGTAAAAATGCCCTTTTCAATTAACTTCAGTGAAAAGGAAAATGGTCACCAAAAATCTACACTACCATTCAAGAGTTTGGGGGCAGTAAGAATACAGGGATGCATTATTTTAATCAAAAGTAACAGTGACTGCGTTTACATGCAGCCAATAACCCGTTCAAAACCGGGATATTAGCAATAACCCGGTCGTGAACGGCCATGTAAACACCGGCAAAAACCCGAATATGCTCATATCCCGGATTTTAAAAACCCGGATATGATCCCTGGGGTACCCCTTTTCTAACCCGAATTTTGGTCATGTAAACACGTATCGGCATATCCTCATAGTGATTTGTGTTCTGCGCATGTTCTATTCGCAAGGAATCTTGGTCTTTTGAGTAGAGAAACTTCTCGGCGCATACAAAAACCCGCGTGTAGTAGCCTATACCGGAAGTAAACATGGCGAGACGCAGCACAGCATACTTTTGGAGCGAGGTCAGTACCAGCACCAAAGCGCAAAAAAAGGCGATCGCTATCTGCCCCGAACTATTCATTATCTGCGTGCTGCTGCTGCTGTTGTCTTTGGATACAGGAAGAAGAATCGGAAATGACGCATATTGCGTCTTAAGGTTGTCCGTACGTCCAGACGCTAACCGTTTACATCGGGATATTGCAATTCCATGTAGGAGTAACTCTCTCTGCTCACGCATGTAAAGGGGTTATTAGGGGCCAAGCACCGAAGGTGCGGGCACCTATTGTATCTGTTCCGGTTCTTATTATTATTATTATTAGGGGCCAAGCACCGAAGGTGCGGGCACCTATTGTATCTGTTCCCGTTCTTATTAGGGGCCAAGCACCGAAGGTGCGGAGGCACCTATTGTATCTGTTCCGGTTCTTATTAGGGGCCAAGCACCGAAGGTGCGGGCACCTATTGTATCTGTTCCCGTTCTTATTATTATTATTCTTTTTCTTCCGACTGGGCGTCTATGGCAGCCCATAGAACCGATTGCGGGAAAGTTGTTTTGGTTTGACATTCTGATAGAGGACAGTCCCAACATTAAATACACCAATTTTGGTGTCTCTAAGTCATTCCCTCTAGCGCCACCACCTGTCCAAATTTTCACTTTTATTATGCTAATAACTTTTGAACCGTAAGGCCTATCATCAAAATTCTTTTTTCCCCTTGTTCCTGAGCTCATGCCGATTCGATTGCACCCTATGACGTCATTTTCCGTCATAATAATTTGGCCGCCATCTTGAATTTTCAGAAAAAGCTACTTTTTCGAACTCCTCCTAGGCCGATGCTCCGATTTTCACCAAAATTGCACCAGATCATCTTCAGACAGTGGGGACAAAAAGTTATGGAATTCAAGTTGATTCGCTTAAAAGTTTTTGAATGACGTGCAAAATAATTTTACGTAGAGCTTGCGAAAACAAACTTAAGGCTGTATCTCCGCAACGCTTTATCGTATTCAGACCAAACTTGGTACAAGTCATCACAAGCATGACCTGAGGCAACATGCAGCGTTTCGGCGCAGCGCCACCTACTGGTCCGGAGATATGAAAAATGGTTATTTTTGCTCATAACTCCTGAACGGTTTGTTCAAAAATCATAAAAGTGGCCTCGTTAGATTCAGGGCGTCATACCGAGTCGACTGATATCCAATTTTCCCAGATCGGCCATTTTGTCTGTCGGCCATTTTGAATTATGTGCTAAAATGCTGTATTTTCTGAACGCATGAACGAATTGTTACGAAACTCGGTATGGGTCATCAGTACGATGCCCTGAAAGAGCCTGAGAAGTTTCGAAACAGCGCCACCTAGTGGTGAACTTTTTTTTTCAAATGCTTATAACTTTGGGTGTGTGGTCGACTTATTTTCACGAGAGTCATCTTTTTGAGCTCCTGAATCGTTGCCGAGTCCAACGATACCAAACATGCTGGGTTTCGTCTTACGGTTTGTGTAGCGTTGCGATTTAGCGCGAAAAAAACATTTGGCTATATCTTCGAAACCGCTTGTCCGATCGAGACGAAACCACCGCCAGAAGTTTGGAAACATAGGTCGATAGGCTATACGCTAATGCCCAAATGCGAAAATATTGATAGTAAGGGGTAGTAAAATTCAAACAAAGTCACGTGTCAGTCATTTTTTACGTGTTTTTTCATATAAATGTCTATAACTCTGAAGTGAATTGAGATATTTTCACCAAAATTGACACACATACGTATGGGCTCACTCTGAGGACACATAAAAAAAATTGTGGGACTGAGCCTCTTGGTGGCGCTATAATAGAACAAAACATGAAATTCCCATTGACTTCAATAGAGTTTTGTGAAATAAAATGCTATACTAAACAAATGCATTGATGTAATATTAAGAAACTCAGAATGTGCCAACAACACCATCCCCTGAAGGTACTAAAAATATTTCGAAACAGCGCCACCTTGTGGTCAAAAGTTATAATAAAATTTCCAAAAAGGCTAATAACTTTTGAATAAATCTGCCTGTTGAAATGCCACTGGTCTTAATAGATTCCTTGGGTCAAGCTGAGAACATAGATACCAGGTTTTCCTTATTTGGCCGAACTTCCTGTCCGCCATCTTGATTTTCAGTCAAAACCTACTTTTTCGAACTCCTCCTAGACCGTTTGTCCGATTTTCACCAAAATAAAATCGTATCATCTCCAGACCGTGCCGACTAAAAGTTATAGATTTCGTGTCGATAGATGAAACCGTTTTCGTATACCGCAGCAGCAAATTTGAGGCATGCTGCCAACATGACTATTAAGTGTTTAACATTGCAATGCCTTGACATTTTGACACCAAACTTTGTATGTGTCATTGTCACCTCACCCTGACCACATCACATCAATTTGCTAACTGCGCCACCTATTGGTCGAAAGTGATACTCCATTAAATCATATTTTTATTTAGAGTTTCTATGATTTTTCAGCCATTTCGCCTACAATTGTCTTTAAATGTCTTTAATTGCTCATTGTTGCAGTTGGTCTGACACTTTCAGCAATGTTGGCATGTCTTGTCGTCTTATGCTGCTTGGCCCGATAATGGCTGCTTGCAGCTATATTTAGGGGCCAAGCACCGAAGGTGCGGGCACCTATTGTATCTGTTCCCGTTCTTATTAGGGGCCAAGCACCGAAGGTGCGGTGGCACCTATTGTATCTGTTCCGGTTCTTATTATTCTTCCGTTTCTTCTTCTTCTTCCGACTGGGCGTCTATGGCAGCCCATAGAACCGTTTGCGGGGAAGTTATGAAATTTGGTACACTGATAGAGGACAGTCTGAAAAGTCACCAGAGCAAATTTGGAGTCTCCAACTCAATCCCTCTAGCGCCACCAACTGTCCAAAGATTTACTCATGTTTATGCTTATAACTTTTGAACCATAATGGCTAGAATCACAAATCCTTTGTCCTCTTATTCCTTGGCTCATGCCGATTCGATTGCACCCTATGACGTCATTTTCCGTCACGACAATTTGTCCGCCATTTGTAATTATCCGAAAAAGCTACTTTTTCGAACTCCTCCTAGGCCGTTGTTCCGATTCTCACCAAAATTGAACCAGATCATCTCCAGACCGTGCTGACAAAAAGTTATGGAATTCATAAAAACGCTGCAAGTTGTTCTCGAATACCACGCAAATTAATTTTAAGTAGCGCTTGCGAAAACAGACATAAGGCTGTATCTCCGCAACGCTTTATCGTATTCAAACCAAACTTGGTACATGTCATTACAAGCATGACCTGAGGCTACATGCTGCGTTTCGGCGCAGCGCCACCTACTGGTCCAGAGATACGAAAAATTGCTATTTTTGCTCATAACTACTGAACAGTTTGTCCAAAAATAATAAAGTTGGTCTTGTTAGATTCAGGGCGTCATGCCGAGTCGACAGATATCCAATTTTCCCAGATCGGCCATTTTGGCTGTCGGCCATTTTGAATTATGTGCTAAAATGCTGTATTTTATGAACGCATGAACGAATTGTTACGAAACTCGGTATGGGTCATCAGTACGATACCCTGAAGGAGCCTGAGAAGTTTCGAAACAGCGCCACCTAGTGGCAAAATTGATTTTTCAAATGCTGATAACTCTGGTTGTGTTTGACGTATTTTCACGGGAGTCATCTCGTTGGGATCCTGAATCCTTGCCGAGTCCACAGATACCAAATATGCTTAGGTTTTGTTTACGGTTTGTGTAGCGTTGTGATTTAGCGCTTAAAAAACATTTGCCGATATCTTCGAAACCGCTTGTCCGATCGAGACGAAACCACCGCCAGAAGTTTGGAAACATAGGTCGATAGGCTAAACGCTAATGCCCAAATGCGAAAATATTGATAGTAAGGGGTAGTAAAATCCAATCAAAGTCACGTGTCAGTCATTTTTTATGTGTTTATTCACATAAATGTATATAACTCCAAAACTAAATGAGATATTTTCACCAAATTTTACACACACATGTATGGGCTCACTTTGAGGTCACATAAAAAAAATGGTGGGATTGAGCCTATTGGTGGCGCTATAATAGAACGTAACATGCTATTCTTAACGAATGCATTGGTGTAACATTACAAAACTCAGCATGTGCCATCAGCACCATGCCCTGAAGGTACTCAAAACATTTCGAGACAGCGCCACCTTTTGGTCAAAAGTTATAACATAATTTCTAAAAACTTTTGAATAAATCTGCGTATTTTAATGCCACTGGTCTTAAGGTTTGTCATTGTCACCAGACTCTGACCACATCACATCGTTTTTGTAACTACGCCACCTATTGGTCAAAAGTGATAATCCATTAAATCACATTTTTTGTTAATTAGTTTGATTTTTAAGCCATTTTGACTAAATTAATCTTTAAATGTCTTAAATTGCTCCTTGCTGCAGTTGGTCTGACACATGTTGACATGTCTTGTCGTCGTCTTTGCGCTTGGCCCCGGTTATTGCTGCTTGCAGCTATATTTATTAGGGGCCAAGCACCGAAGGTGCGGTGGCACCTATTGTATCTGTTCCGGTTCTTATTATTCTTCTTCTTCCGACTGGGCGTCTATGGCAGCCCATAGAACCGTTTGCGGGAAAGTTATGAAATTTGGTACACTGATAGAGGACAGTCTGAAAAGTCACCAGAGCAAATTTGGAGTCTCCAACTCAATCCCTCTAGCGCCACCAACTGTCCAAAGATTTACTCATGTTTATGCTTATAACTTTTGAACCATAATGGCTAGAATCACAAATCCTTTGTCCTCTTATTCCTTGGCTCATGCCGATTCGATTGCACCCTATGACGTCATTTTCCGTCACGACAATTTGTCCGCCATTTGTAATTATCCGAAAAAGCTACTTTTTCGAACTCCTCCTAGGCCGTTGTTCCGATTCTCACCAAAATTGAACCAGATCATCTCCAGACCGTGCTGACAAAAAGTTATGGAATTCATAAAAACGCTGCAAGTTGTTCTCAAATACCACGCAAATTAATTTTAAGTAGCGCTTGCGAAAACAGACATAAGGCTGTATCTCCGCAACGCTTTATCGTATTCAAACCAAACTTGGTACATGTCATTACAAGCATGACCTGAGGCTACATGCTGCGTTTCGGCGCAGCGCCACCTACTGGTCCAGAGATACGAAAAATTGCTATTTTTGCTCATAACTACTGAACAGTTTGTCCAAAAATAATAAAGTTGGTCTTGTTAGATTCAGGGCGTCATGCCGAGTCGACAGATATCCAATTTTCCCAGATCGGCCATTTTGGCTGTCGGCCATTTTGAATTATGTGCTAAAATGCTGTATTTTATGAACGCATGAACGAATTGTTACGAAACTCGGTATGGGTCATCAGTACGATACCCTGAAGGATCCTGAGAAGTTTCGAAACAGCGCCACCTAGTGGCAAAATTGATTTTTCAAATGCTGATAACTCTGGTTGTGTTCGACGTATTTTCACGGGAGTCATCTCGTTGGGATCCTGAATCCTTGCCGAGTCCACAGATACCAAATATGCTTAGGTTTTGTTTACGGTTTGTGTAGCGTTGTGATTTAGCGCTTAAAAAACATTTGCAGATATCTTCGAAACCGCTTGTCCGATCGAGACGAAACCACCGCCAGAAGTTTGGAAACATAGGTCGATAGGCTATACGTTAATGCCCAAATGCGAAAATATTGATAGTAAGGGGTAGTAAAATCCAATCAAAGTCACGTGTCAGTCATTTTTTATGTGTTTATTCACATAAATGTATATAACTCCAAAACTAAATGAGATATTTTCACCAAATTTTACACACACATGTATGGGCTCACTTTGAGGTCACATAAAAAAAATGGTGGGATTGAGCCTCTTGGTGGCGCTATAATAGAACGTAACATGCTATTCTTAACGAATGCATTGGTGTAACATTACAAAACTCAGCATGTGCCATCAGCACCATGCCCTGAAGGTACTCAAAACATTTCGAGACAGCGCCACCTTTTGGTCAAAAGTTATAACATAATTTCTAAAAACTTTTGAATAAATCTGCGTATTTTAATGCCACTGGTCTTAAGGTTTGTCATTGTCACCAGACTCTGACCACATCACATCGTTTTTGTAACTACGCCACCTATTGGTCAAAAGTGATAATCCATTAAATCACATTTTTTGTTAATTAGTGTGATTTTTAAGCCATTTTGCCTAAATTAATCTTTAAATGTCTTAAATTGCTCCTTGCTGCAGTTGGTCTGACACATGTTGACATGTCTTGTCGTCTTCTTTGCGCTTGGCCCCGGTTATTGCTGCTTGCAGCTATATTTATTAGGGGCCAAGCACCGAAGGTGCGGAGGCACCTATTGTATCTGTTCCGGTTCTTATTATTAGGGGCCAAGCACCGAAGGTGCGGTGGCACCTATTGTATCTGTTCCGGTTCTTATTATTCTTCTTCTTCCGACTGGGCGTCTATGGCAGCCCATAGAACCGTTTGCGGGAAAGTTATGAAATTTGGTACACTGATAGAGGACAGTCTGAAAAGTCACCAGAGCAAATTTGGAGTCTCCAACTCAATCCCTCTAGCGCCACCAACTGTCCAAAGATTTACTCATGTTTATGCTTATAACTTTTGAACCATAATGGCTAGAATCACAAATCCTTTGTCCTCTTATTCCTTGGCTCATGCCGATTCGATTGCACCCTATGACGTCATTTTCCGTCACGACAATTTGTCCACCATTTGTAATTATCCGAAAAAGCTACTTTTTCGAACTCCTCCTAGGCCGTTGTTCCGATTCTCACCAAAATTGAACCAGATCATCTCCAGACCGTGCTGACAAAAAGTTATGGAATTCATAAAAACGCTGCAAGTTGTTCTCGAATACCACGCAAATTAATTTTAAGTAGCGCTTGCAAAAATAGACATAAGGCTGTATCTCCGCAACGCTTTATCTTATTCAAACCAAACTTGGTACATGTCATTACAAGCATGACCTGAGGCTACATGCTGCGTTTCGGCGCAGCGCCACCTACTGGTCCAGAGATACGAAAAATTGCTATTTTTGCTCATAACTACTGAACAGTTTGTCCAAAAATAATAAAGTTGGTCTTGTTAGATTCAGGGCGTCATGCCGAGTCGACAGATATCCAATTTTCCCAGATCGGCCATTTTGGCTGTCGGCCATTTTGAATTATGTGCTAAAATGCTGTATTTTATGAACGCATGAACAAATTGTTACGAAACTCGGTATGGGTCATCAGTACGATACCTGAAGGAGCCTGAGAAGTTTCGAAACAGCGCCACCTAGTGGCAAAATTGATTTTTCAAATGCTGATAACTCTGGTTGTGTTTGACGTATTTTCACGGGAGTCATCTCGTTGGGATCCTGAATCCTTGCCGAGTCCACAGATACCAAATATGCTTAGGTTTTGTTTACGGTTTGTGTAGCGTTGTGATTTAGCGCTTAAAAAACATTTGCCGATATCTTCGAAACCGCTTGTCCGATCGAGACGAAACCACCGCCAGAAGTTTGGAAACATAGGTCGATAGGCTATATGCTAATGCCCAAATGCGAAAATATTGATAGTAAGGGGTAGTAAAATCCAATCAAAGTCACGTGTCAGTCATTTTTTATGTGTTTATTCACATAAATGTATATAACTCCAAAACTAAATGAGATATTTTCACCAAATTTTAGACACACATGTATGGGCTCACTTTGAGGTCACATAAAAAAAATGGTGGGATTGAGCCTCTTGGTGGCGCTATAATAGAACGTAACATGCTATTCTTAACGAATGCATTGGTGTAACATTACAAAACTCAGCATGTGCCATCAGCACCATGCCCTGAAGGTACTCAAAACATTTCGAGACAGCGCCACCTTTTGGTCAAAAGTTATAACATAATTTCTAAAAACTTTTGAATAAATCTGCGTATTTTAATGCCACTGGTCTTAAGGTTTGTCATTGTCACCAGACTCTGACCACATCACATCGTTTTTGTAACTACGCCACCTATTGGTCAAAAGTGATAATCCATTAAATCACATTTTTTGTTAATTAGTGTGATTTTTAAGCCATTTTGCCTAAATTAATCTTTAAATGTCTTAAATTGCTCCTTGCTGCAGTTGGTCTGACACATGTTGACATGTCTTGTCGTCTTCTTTGCGCTTGGCCCCGGTTATTGCTGCTTGCAGCTATATTTAGGGGCCAAGCACCAAAGGTGCGGAGGCACCTATTGTATCTGTTCCGGTTCTTTTAGGGCCAAGCACCGAAGGTGCGAGGCACCTATTGTATCTGTTCCCGTTCTTATTATTATTCTTCTTCCGACTGGGTGTCTATGGCAGCCCATAGAACCGTTTGCGGGAAGTTATGAAATTTGGTACACTGATAGAGGACAGTCTGAAAAGTCACCAGAGCAAATTTGGAGTCTCCAACTCAATCCCTCTAGCGCCACCAACTGTCCAAAGATTTACTCATGTTTATGCTTATAACTTTTGAACCATAATGGCTAGTATCACAAATCCTTTGTCCTCTTATTCCTTGGCTCATGCCGATTCAATTGCACCCTATGACGTCATTTTCCGTCACGACAAATTGTCCGCCATTTGTAATTATCCGAAAAAGCTACTTTTTCGAACTCCTCCTAGGCCGTTGTTCCGATTCTCACCAAAATTGAACCAGATCATCTCCAGACCGTGCTGACAAAAAGTTATGGAATTCATAAAAACGCTGCAAGTTGTTCTCGAATACCACGCAAATTAATTTTAAGTAGTGCTTGCGAAAACAGACATAAGGCTGTATCTCCGCAACGCTTTATCGTATTCAAACCAAACTTGGTACATGTCATTACAAGCATGACCTGAGGCTACATGCTGCGTTTCGGCGCAGCGCCACCTACTGGTCCAGAGATACGAAAAATTGCTATTTTGCTCATAACTACTGAACAGTTTGTCCAAAAATAATAAAGTTGGTCTTGTTAGATTCAGGGCGTCATGCCGAGTCGACAGATATCCAATTTTCCCAGATCGGCCATTTTGGCTGTCGGCCATTTTGAATTATGTGCTAAAATGCTGTATTTTATGAACGCATGAACGAATTGTTACGAAACTCGGTATGGGTCATCAGTACGATACCCTGAAGGAGCCTGAGAAGTTTCGAAACAGCGCCACCTAGTGGCAAAATTGATTTTTTCAAATGCTGATAACTCTGGTTGTGTTTGACGTATTTTCACGGGAGTCATCTCGTTGGGATCCTGAATCCTTGCCGAGTCCCAAGATACCAAATATGCTTAGGTTTTGTTTACGGTTTGTGTAGCGTTGTGATTTAGCGCTTAAAAAACATTTGCCGATATCTTCGAAACGCTTGTCCGATCGAGACGAAACCACTGCCAGAAGTTTGGAAACATAGGTCGATAGGCTATATGCTAATGCCCAAATGCGAAAATATTGATAGTAAGGGGTAGTAAAATCCAATCAAGTCAGGGGTCAGTCTTTTTTATGTGTTTATCACATAAAGTATATAACTCCAAAAACTAAATGAGTTTTTTAAAAAATTTTAAACCCCACTGTAGGGGCCCTATTTGGGTCAAAAAAAAATGGGGGGTTTTAGTTTGGTGGCGTATAATAGAACGAAACATGCTATTTTAACAAAGGGATTGGTGAAATTACAAACTCGCATGGCCTTTCAGCACCTTGCCTAAAGGTTTTAAAAAAAATTTTTCGGACGGGCCCCCCCTTTTTTGGTAAAAATTTTTAAAAACAAAATTTCTAAAAACTTTGAATAAATCTGCTTTTTTAAGCCCTGGTTTTAAAGGGGTTTGTCATTGTCCCAAACCCCTGCCAAATTTTTTTTGTAACAAACGCCACCTATTGGTCAAAAGTGATAACCTTTAAAATCATTTTTTTGTTAATTAGTTTGTTTTTTAAAGCATTTTGCCAAATTTCTTTAAAAAGTCTTTAAAATTTCTCCTTGTGCAGTTGGTTGCACCCCAAGTTGGCTTTTTCTTGTCGTTTTTTTGCGTTGGCCCCGGGAAAGGGTGCTTGCAGCTTTTTTTTATTTTATTATTATTTTTTTTCTTTTCCCAAATGGGGTCCCATGGCAAAACCCCTAGAAAAAGTTTGCGGGAAAGTTGTTTTTGGGTTTGGGCATTCTGTTTTAGGCAGTCCCCCCCTTTTAAAAACCCAATTTTGGGTGTCTCTAATTTTTCCCTCTAGCCCACCCCCCCGTCCAAAGTTTATTTTATTTTGCTTTAAAAAATTTTGAAAACCCTAAGGCCCAAACATCAAAATTCTTTTTTTCCCTTGTTTTGGGGCTCTGCCCCCTTTGATTGACCCTAT
The DNA here is from genome assembly GCA_036326025.1 of Chrosomus eos. Lineage (NCBI taxonomy): Eukaryota > Metazoa > Chordata > Actinopteri > Cypriniformes > Leuciscidae > Chrosomus > Chrosomus eos. Next base: position 15,496,184 of record CM070821.1, read on the forward strand.
GAGTCATTTTCCCTTATAAAAATTTTGGGCCCCCATCTTTTAATTTTCCCAAAAACCTACTTTTTCGAACTCCTCCCGGCCGGGGGCTCCGTTTTCACCAAAATTGCACCAGATTCTTCAGGCCCCCTTGGGGGCAAAAAGTTATGGAATTTTAAGTTGATTGCAAAAGTTTTTGAAAACGTGCAAATTTAAATTTTTGTAGCGCTTGCGGGAAAAAAAACTTAAGGCTGTATCTCCGCAACGCTTTATCGTATTCAGACCAAACCCTTTGGGACAAGTCATACAAGCATGAATGAGGCAAAATCAGCGTTTGGCGCAGCGCCACCTATGGTCCCGGGGATATGAAAAATGGTTTTTTTTGCTTTAAAATCCTGAACGGTTTGTTCCCCAAAAATAAAAGTTTTGGGCCCCGTTTTTTTTCAGGGCGTCAAACCCGGTCGATGATATCCAATTTTTTTTAATCGGCCCTTTTGTCTGTCGGCCATTTTGAATTATGTGCTAAAATGCTGTATTTTTCTGAACGCTTTAACGAAAAATTTTTACGAAACTCGGTATGGGTCATCCGTACGAGCCCTGAAAAAGCCTGAGAAATTTCGAAACGCGCCCCCCTTGTGGTGAAAAAATTTTTTTAAATGCTTATAATTTTTGGGGGTGGTGACTTATTTTCACGAAGTCATCTTTTTGGCTCCTGAATCGTTGCCGGGGGCCCGATACCAAAATTTTTTTGGGTTTGTCTTAGGTTTGTGTTGGTTGCGTTTTAGCGCGAAAAAAACATTTGGCTTATCTTCGGGAAAACCCTTTTTCCGGGGGGGAAACGAAACCCCCCGCCAGAAGTTGGAAAAATAGGTCGATAGGCTATACGCTAATGCCCAAATGCGAAAAAAATTTTTATTTTTTTAAGGGGGAGTTTAAAAATTTAAAACCCCAAAAAACGGTCAGTCATTTTTTTTCGGTTTTTTCATATAAATGTCTATTAAAATCGAAAGGAAATTTAGATTTTTTTTCCCAAAAATTTACACACATAGTATGGGGGTCACTTTGGCCCTAAAAAAAATTGTGGGATGAGCCCCTTTTGGGGGCGCTATAATTGAACAAAAATGAAATTCCTTTTCTTCAATGATTTTTGAAAATAAATGCTATTAAACAAAAACTTGATGTTTAATTTTTAAGAAAATAGAATGTGCCAACAAAAAACCCTCCCTGAAAAGGGACTAAAAAATTTCCCCCAATTTAAAATTATAAAAAAAAATTTCCCAAAAGGGTAATAAATTTTTTAAAAATCTGCCTTTTTGAAATGCCATGGTTTAAAAGATTCTTGGGGCAAACTGGGGAACTAGATCCCGGTTTTTCCCTTTTTTGGGGCCCAATTTTCCCGCCCCCCATCTTGATTTTCGTCAAAACCCTTTTTCGAAATCCCCTTTGACCCCCTTTTGTTTTCCCCAAAAACAAAGTTCATCTCCAGACCGTCCCCTAAAAATTTTAGATTTCGTTTTCGTAGTTTAAACCTTTTTTTATACCCCAGCAGCAAAATTTTAGGCATGCTGCCCAAAAAGAATTTTGGTTTTAAAAATTTCAAAGCCTTTACATTTTCACCAAACTTTGGAGGTTTTATTGTAAAACCCCCTGACCACATCAATCATTTTTGGGAATGCGCCACCTATTTGGGCGAAGTTATAAAACCCCCTTTAAATTTTTTTTTAAATTATTTTTTTTTTAGCCATTTACCCAAATTTCTTAAAATGTCTTTTTAAATTTTTTCCCCTTTTGGGTTGGGGTTTTTGGTCTGAACACTTTTTGCAAAACCCCAAAAAAGCTTGTCGGTCTTTTGGGGGGCCCTTTGCCCTCCGTGTAAAACCTTGCATTTAAAAAAAATTTTTTTAAAAATTTTTTAAAAATCCCCGGTTTTTTCCGACGGGCCCCCTCTAGGCAACCCTAGAAAATTTTTTCGGGAAAGTTTGGTTTTTTGGGGGTTTGAAATTCCCGTAAAAACATCCCAAAAAAATTAAAAATAAACTTTCCCAAAAATTTTGGTGGGTTTTTAAGGGGGGCATTCCCTTTTTACGGCCAAAACCTGTCCCAAAAAATTTTCCCTTTTTATGGTAAAAATTTTGAACCGTAAAAAGGGTTTTTTATCCAAAATTTTTTTCCCTTTTTCAAAATCTTTCGAAAATTCCCCTTTGGGCCCTTTAGACTATTTTTGGGGTTTAAATTTTTAAATTTTGGGGCATTTGGGGTTTTTAAAAAATTTTTTTTCCCCAAACCAAACCTTTTTGAATGCTCCGATTTCTTTAAAAAAATTGGGACCAAAGGAAAAAAATTTTAAACCTTTTATTAAAAGTTTGGGAAAACAAAAATTAAAATTTTTAAATTTTAAATTATTTTTCCCCGCTTTTAAAAAATTTTTGATGAATTAAACTAATTTTTTTTTTGCCCTTTTTCAAAATAAAAAATTTTAAATTAATTTTTTAAGCTTTAATATTAAAAAAATTTGGGAAAATTTTTAAAAAAGGATTCCCAAAAAAATAATGGCCCCCTTTGGCCACGCCCCCATCAATTTCCCCTTTTAAAAAGGAATTTTGGGGCCCCAAAATTTTTGGAAGGTTTGGTAAATTTTATTAAATCCTCGTAAAATTCCCCCCGGGCGTATTTAACCCGGTTTTGGGAAAATGATTTCCCCAATTTTCCATGATCCGGGGATTTTTGGGGGTCCCATTTTGAAAATTAATTGGGGTTTGGGCCCCCTATTCCCGGAAAAAGCCAAAGATTTGCATTTTAACGAAACTCCCGGGAAAAAGGGTAAAAAAACAAACACCGAAAACGAAAAGGTTTTTCAAAAAGGCCCCAAAAACCCTTTAAATTTTAATTTTTTTTTCATTTTTCCTTTGGGTTTCAACTTTATTTTCATTTTAAGAAATTGATCCAATTTTTTTGGGGCCCGAAATCTTTTTAAAGTCCCAGGGGGTTTAAAAACCAAAAACTTTTTTTTTTTATTGGTGTATTAATTTTTCCAAAAAAATATTTGAATTCTTTTTAAACCTTGGATTTTTAAATAACCCCGGGGTTTGGTGGGGTTTTGGGGGTTGTTGTGGTTTGTGGGTGTTTGGTTGTGGGGGTGGGTTTTTTTTTTTTTTTTTTTTTTTTTTTGGGGTTTTTTTTGTGTTTTTGAAAATTTTAAAAATTTTTACCCCCAAAATTGAACCCTTTTTTGTTTTTGGGGATTTTTTTAGGACACAAAAAAAAAAATTTGTGAAGCCTCGGGGCGTTTTTTTTAAAAAAAACAAAACATGAAAAAAATCCAAAAATTTTGGCTTCAATAGGTTTTGGAAAAAAAAAATGCCCCTTTTAAAATTTAAACTGAAAATTTAGAAAAAAATTTTAAAAATAAAAATGTGGATTTTAAAACCCCCCTGGGTTTTAAAAATCATTTTTTTGAAAAAAAAATTTTTTTAATTTTTTTAAAATTTAAAAAAAAAAACTTTTTGGAAAAAATTTCCCCCTTTTGGAAACCATTTCTTTAAATAAGAATTTTTGGGTTTTAAAAAGAGAAAAAAAGTAAGGGTTTTTTCCCCCATTTAAGCCCCGCCCCCTAGTACAAATTCATTTATAACTCGAGAAAGGAAAATCGCTGCGCGCTCCCAAAATTTTTATGGTAAGGTCCTTGGGAAGGTCTTTATCTAAATCTATCGTCGCGGGGCTCGGGAGCACCGCCCCCCCCCCCCCCCCACCCCCCGCAAATCGCTAATCCGTGAGACCACGGTCTTGGAACGGCTGTAACTCCCTGAATATACCAGCTAGATCCTTATGGGAGAGCTTGTTGGAAAGAGCATGTCCTCATCTAGCTTCGATTCAAGTATGGTGCGATTTGGCCTGGGCATTCCCGAGATATAAGCCCACAAAGATATGCATTTCAACAGACATTACTCCCAGTAAATAAGAGTAAAAACTCAATCACCCAGCAACACAGGAATGGTATTCTTCAACAGGACTCCTCAAACACTATCTAAGTTCTGAGTTTCACATTTTTCCATTTTCTCGTTCCCGAGATAGAAGTGAAAAACCAATTCATTCTATTAATTCATTTCAACTGAATAGTATGTAATACCACTGTTGTCCAATAGATGGAGCAGCAGCATTAGACATTTTTAATCATTTTTATCAGCTTTCAGTATTGGCTAACAAACAAATGCTTAAAGCTATTTTTTATTATTATAATGGATGTATAATAATTACATCACAAAAAAATATGTGAAATGCTTATATACCATTAAGAGATTTTCACGCTAACATATTCTGTGTGTGTGTTTGTGTGTGTGTGTGTGTGTGTGTGTGTGTGTGTGTGTGTGTGTGTGTGTGTGTGTGTGTGTGTGTAAGCATGCACACAATTGTTTGTATCAAGTATTATTGTTTAAGCTTCTCCTTTCTCTGTGTTTTAGCATATTCTTTTCCAGGCACATTTCAACAGAACATTTCAGAAATGGCATAAGGGTGTTTTACAGTCCTCAAGGAAAGATCAGATTTTCTTAAAAATAAGCAAGTGACATGACTCTAAACAAGCATGCAAAATTTCATGGCCATTAGGCAATAGGTGCTTCTGTAGAAATTAAAAAGGAAGTTAAAAATCATTTATTTCAAATATATATCCAACAATGTCAGATACAACTGTGATAAGCATTTCAGAATGGTCAGCATTTCAGTATGTGCTGAACTGAGTCACACAGATGTAGTCCACAATGGTGATGGTGGTGTGATGATCTGAATGCTGAACTGAGCCACACAGATGTAGTCCACAATGGTGATGGTGATAATCTGAATGCTGAACTGAGCAACAAAGATGTAGTCCACAATGGTGATGGTGGTGTGATGATCTGAATGCTGAACTGAGCCACACAGATGTAGTCCACAATGGTGATGGTGATGTGATGATCTGAATGCTGAACTGAGTCACACAGATGTAGTCCACAATGGTGATGGTGATAATCTGAATGCTGAACTGAACCACACAGATGTAGTCCACAATGGTGATGGTGGTGTGATGATCTGAATGCTGAACTGAGCCACACAGATGTAGTCCACAATGGTGATGGTGGTGTGGTGATCTGGACATTGTTTTTCTGCAGTCTAACTGATTCCTTGATTTGCATTGAATAGAATCTTCAGCTGGTTCTGGAGTTGAATATTGTCCTATAATGAAAATGATCTTGTCATCAGAGCAGCGTAAGACATTTGATGTACCTAAAGACAATGAGGATTTGATTAGGATTTTTTATTTTAGTTACACTTTACAAGTGAATTATGTACTTCTAAAACATTGTGTTTAAAGCAACTATTTATTTAACAGAATATCCTTATAACAGAAACAAATATTACAGAGTATTCTAGGCATAGTATGTCAATGTAATAACAGTTATAACTAATTTAAAAGATAAAAATAGTCTTACCTGTTTATCAATACTTGAAGTGTTGGAATATGATGAGAATGAAGCAGCAAAGATAGTCTAATATATCTCAAAGTTCATTGTCTTTCCTTTCTTTTTTCTCTTTCTGCTGCAAAGAGTTTGTTTAATTTCTTATATCACCTTTTGTTGTAAGTACTTCATTATAAACCTGACAACGGTATGATGCAAGTCTCCATACAAATTTATTATAAAAGGACATTACGCAGACATTTTAAACAATAAAACACATCAAAGAAATAAATAAAAAGAATGACTAAATAAATGAATAAATGAAAATTAATAAATAATTATTGTGTGTTAAAAAGGTTTAAAACCATACATTTCCTATGGTAAATTGCCTCTATTGGCTGTAAATGGTGTTTTCCATCTATGATTATATAATCTCTATATCATAATTCTCAAAATCAGTGCAGTACAATTCTCTGGACTCTCTAGATCAATGATTATCAGAAAAGGTCTAACTTCTTCATTTGGATGGCTATAATAGGGTCACTTCAATATGTAGCCTTATGTGTCCCCGAAAGCCTATATCTCTTTAATGAATCTCTAACTCTAATGTATCTCTAACTCATTCCCTCTAGCGCCACCACCTGTCCAAAAGTTCACTCATATTTATGCTAATAACTTTTGAACCATAAGGCCTATCAACAAAATTCTTTTTTTCCTCTGATTCCTGAGCTCACGACGATTCGATTGCACCCTATGACGTCATTTTCCGTCATGCAAATTTTTCCGCCATTTTGAATTTTCAGAAAAACCTACTTTTTCGAACTCCTCCTAGGCCGATGCTCCAATTTTCACCAAAATTGCACCAGATCATCTTCAGGCAGTGGGGACAAAAAGTTATGGAATTCAAGTTGATTCGTCAAATCGTTTTTGATAAACATGCAAACTAATTTTACGTAGCGCTTGCGAAAACAAATGTACCACATCAGTCAAAACCTACTTTTTTGAACTCCTCCTAGACCGTTTGTCCGATTTTCACCAAAATCGAATCGTATCATCTCCAGACCGTGCCGACTAAAAGTTATGGATTTCGTGTCGATTGACGAAACCGTTTTCGTATAGCGCAGCAGCAAAGTTGAGGCATGCTGCCAAAATGACTATTAAGTCTTTATCTCTGCAATGCCTTGACATTTTGACACCAAACTTTGTATGTGTCATTGTCACCTCACTCTGACCACATCACATCAATTTGGTAACTGCGCCACCTATTTGTCAAAAGTTATAAACCATTAAATCATCTTAAAAGTTACTGTATATATGATTTTTTTTTGCCATTTATCCAAGTTCTCTTAAAATGTCTTTAATTGCTCCTTGCTGCAGTTGGTCTGCCACTCCCACCCATGATGGCATCTGTTGCCGCTTCTTGCGCTTGGCCCCGGTAATGGCTGCTTGCAGCTATATTTATTATTATTATTCTTCTTCTCCGACTGGGGGTCTATGGCAGCCCATAGAACCGTGTCCGGGAAAGTTGTTTTGGTTTGACATTCTGATAGAGGACAGTCCCAACATTAAGTACACCAATTTTGGTGTCTCTAACTCATTCCCTCTAGCGCCACCACCTGTCCAAAGTATCACTCACATTTATGCTAATAACTTTTGAACCGTAAGGCCTATCAACAAAATTCTTTTTTCCTCTGATTCCTGAGCTCATGAAGATTCGATTGCACCCTATGACGTCATTTTCCGTCATGCAAATTTTTCCGCCATTTTGAATTTTCCGTAAAACCTACTTTTTCGAACTCCTCCTAGGCCGATACTCCGATTTTCACCAAAATTGCACCAAATCATCTTCATGCAGTGGGGACAAAAAGTTATGGAATTCAAGTTGATTCGTCAAATCGTTTTTGATAAACGTGCAAACTAATTTTACGTAGCGCTTGCGAAAACAAACTTAAGGCTGTATCTCCGCAACGCTTTATCGTATTCAGACCAAACTTGGTACATGTCATCACAAGCATGACCTGAGGCAACATGCAGCGTTTCGGCGCAGCGCCACCTACTGGTCCGGAGATATGAAAAATGGTTATTTTTGCTCATAACTCCTGAACGGTTTGTCCAAAAATCATAAAAGTGGCCTCGTTAGATTCAGGGCGTCATACCGAGTCGACTGATATCCAATTTTCCCAGATCGGCCATTTGTCTGTCGGCCATTTTGAATTATGTGCTAAAATGCTGTATTTTCTGAACGCATGAACGAATTGTTACGAAACTCGGTATGGGTCATCAGTACGATGCCCTGAAGGAGCTTGAGAAGTTTCGAAACAGCACCACTTAGTGGTCAAAAGTTATAAAGAAATTTACAAAAAGGCTAATAACTTTTGAATAAATCTGCCTGTTGAAATGCCACTGGTCTTAATAGATTCCTTGGGTCAAGCTGAGAACATAGATACCAGGTTTTCCTTATTTGGCCAAACTTCCTGTCCGCCATCTTGATTTTCAGTCAAAACCTACTTTTTCGAACTCCTCCTAGACCGTTTGTCCGATTTTCACCAAAATCGAATCGTATCATCTCCAGACCGTGTCGACTAAAAGTTATGGATTTCGTGTCGATTGACGAAACCGTTTTCGTATAGCGCAGCAGCAAAGTTGAGGCATGCTGCCAAAATGACTATTAAGTCTTTATCTCTGCAATGCCTTGACATTTTGACACCAAACTTTGTATGTGTCATTGTCACCTCACTCTGACCACATCACATCAATTTGGTAACTGCGCCACCTATTTGTCAAAAATGATAAACCATTAAATCATCTTAAAAGTTACTGTATATGTGGTTTTTTAGCCATTTATCCAAGTTCTCTTAAAATGCCTTTAATTGCTCCTTGCTGCAGTTGGTCTGCCACTCCCACCCATGATGGCATCTGTTGCCGCTTCTTGCGCTTGGCCCCGGTAATGGCTGCTTGCAGCTATATTTATTATTATTCTTCTTCTTCCGACTGGGGGTCTATGGCAGCCCATAGAACCGTGTCCGGGAAAGTTGTTTTGGTTTGACATTCTGATAGAGGACAGTCCCAACATTAAGTACACCAATTTTGGTGTCTCTAACTTATTCCCTCTAGCGCCACCACCTGTCCAAAGTTTCACTCACATTTATGCTAATAACTTTTGATACGTAAGGCCTATCAACAAAATTCTTTTTTCCTCTGATTCCAGAGCTCATGACGATTCGATTGCACCCTATGACGTCATTTTCCGTCATGCAAATTTTTCCGCCATTTTGAATTTTCAGAAAAACCTACTTTTTCGAACTCCTCCTAGGGCGATGCTCCGATTTTCACCAAAATTGCACCAGATCATCTTCAGACAGTGGGGACAAAAAGTTATGGAATTCAAGTTGATTCGCTTAAAAATTTTTGAATAACGTGCAAAATAATTTTACGTAGTGCTTGCGAAAATAAACTTAAGGTTGTATCTCCGCAACGCTTTATCGTATTCAGACCAAACTTGGTACAAGTCATCACAAGCATGACCTGAGGCAACATGCAGCGTTTCGGCGCAGCGCCACCTACTGGTCCGGAGATATGAAAAATGGTTATTTTTGCTCATAACTCCTGAACGGTTTGTCCAAAAATCATAAAAGTGGCCTCGTTAGATTCAGGGCGTCATACCGAGTTGACTGATATCCAATTTTCCCAGATCGGCCATTTTGTCTGTCGGCCATTTTGAATTATGTGCTAAAATGCTGTATTTTCTGAACGCATGAACGAATTATTACGAAACTCGGTATGGGTCATCAGTACGATGCCCTGAAGGAGCTTGAGAAGTTTCGAAACAGCACCACCTAGTGGTCAAAAGTTATAACAAAATTTCCAAAAAGGCTAATAACTTTTGAATAAATCTGCCTGTTGAAATGCCACTGGTCTTAATAGATTACTTGGGTCAAGCTGAGAACATAGATACCAGGTTTTCCTTATTTGACCGAACTTCCTGTCCGCCATCTTGATTTTCAGTCAAAACCTACTTTTTTAAACTCCTCCTAGACCGTTTGTCCGATTTTCACCAAAATCGAATCGTATCATCTCCAGACCGTGCCGACTAAAAGTTATGGATTTCGTGTCGATTGACGAAACCGTTTTCGTATAGCGCAGCAGCAAAGTTGAGGCATGCTGCCAAAATGACTATTAAGTCTTTAACAATGCAATGCCTTGACATTTTGACACCAAACTTTGTATGTGTCATTGTCACCTCACTCACAACCACATCACATCAATTTGGTAACTGCGCTACCTATTTGTCGAAAGTTATAAACCATTAAATTATCTTAAAAGTTACTGTATGATTTTTTTAGCCATTTATCCAAAGTTCTCTTAAAATGTCTTTAATTGCTTCTTGCTGCAGTTGGTCGTTTTACGGCTCTGTAATCACGTGGTGTTGCACAAATCCCCATAAAATGCATATCAGTCGATAGATCTCCTCAGGCTGAACAACTTTGCCTCTAGAACCATTGCTGTCAATCAAATTGTTCATTAAATATTCACAAATATGTTAAAAACCTACTTTTGCAAACTAGTCCCTGGTTTTTTGCCCGATCGGAACCAAACCAGTCTAGGACAATTCTCTAGACTCTCTAGATCAATAATTATCGAAAAAAAGTTGAAATTTGCCCTTTGGTTTACTGTAACAGGGTCGTTTAGAAAATGGGCCTGTCAAAATACACTCAAAAGCCTATAAATCATAAATAAAAACTCAGAACTTCACAATAATTGATGAGCATATGTGTTATAACATGGTGAAGAAGCATGCAAAGTTTCATGGAGATCGGACCATAGATGGCGCTGTAACTGTTAAAACGCTTAAAAACCATGTATTTCCTATGGTAAATTGCCTGTATTGGCTGTAAATGGTCTTTTCCATGTATGATCGTATAATTTTTCATATCACAATGCTCAAAATCATTGCAGTACAATTCTCTGGACTCTCTAGATCAATGATTATCAGAAACTGAGGCTATAACTTATTCATTTGGATGGCTATAATAGGGTCACTTCAATATATAGCCTTATGTGTCCCCGAAAGCCTATATCTCTTCAATGAATGCTCAGATCTTCTTAAAAACATGTCAGAACATGTGACTCTACATGAGATAATAATAATTAATGCCTCTATAACAGTTAAACAGGTGAAAATTCTAAAAACATAATTGAATATTAAGTCAATAAGTGGTATTCTACTGCCCCCTGCTGTTTAAAATAGTCATTTTGTCATGCAATATAACTAATATTATTCTATGATTCTTATTTAGACTTTATAATATAACTATTTGAACATTTACACTCACATTTTGTAAGACTATTGACTATTGCACTAATGAATATTGTGTCACATTTTAAAAATGAGAATCCTAAAGTGAAAGTAACGTTTGTCCGCCATTTAGGCCACGCCCCCTCAGTACAAATTCATTCATAACTCGAGAACGGAAAGTCGCTGCACGCTCAAATTTTGATGGTAAGGTCCTTGGTAAGATCTTTATCTAAATCTATCGTCGCTAAATCTACCCCCCCGCGGATCGCTATTCCGTGAGACCCCGGTCTTGGAACAGCTGTATCTCCCTGAATAGACCAGCTAGATCCTTGTGGGAGAGCTTGTTGGAAAGAGCCCGTCCTCATCTAGCTTCGATTCAAGTATGGTGCGATTTGGGCCGGGCATTCCCGAGATATAAGCCCACAAAGATATGCATTTCAACAGACATTACTCCCGGTAAATAAGAGTAAAAACTCAATCACCCAGCAACACAGAAATGGTCTTGTTCAACAGGACTCCTCAAACACTATCTAAGTTCTGAGTTTCACATTTTTTCATTTTCTCATTCCCGAGATAAGTGAAAAAACAATTCATTCTATTAATTCATTTCAACTGAATATGATGTAATACCAATGTTGTCCAATAGATGGAGCAACAGCATTAGTCATTTTTAATCATTTTTGTCAGCTTTCAGTATTGGCTAACAAACAAATGCTTAAAGCTATTTTTTATTATTATAATGGATGTATAATAATTACATCACAAAAAAATATGTGAAATGCTTATATACCATTAAGAGATTTTCACGCTAACATATTCTGTGTGTGTGTTTGTGTGTGTGTGTGTGTGTGTGTGTAAGCATGCACACAATTGTTTGTATCAAGTATTATTGTTTAAGCTTCTCCTTTCTCTGTGTTTTAGCATATTCTTTTCCAGGCACATTTCAACAGAACATTTCAGAAATGGCATAAGGGTGTTTTACAGTCCTCAAGGAAAGATCAGATTTTCTTAAAAATAAGCAAATGACATGACTCTAAACAAGCATGCAAAATTTCATGGCCATTAGGCAATAGGTGCTTCTGTAGAAATTTAAAAGGAAGTTAAAAATCATTTATTTCAAATATATATCCAACAATGTCAGATACAACTGTGATAAGCATTTCAGAATGGTCAGCATTTCAGTATGTGCTGAACTGAGTCACACAGATGTAGTCCACAATGGTGATGGTGGTGTGATGATCTGAATGCTGAACTGAGCAACACAGATGTAGTCCACAATGGTGATGGTGGTGTGATGATCTGAATGCTGAACTGAGCCACACAGATGTAGTCCACAATGGTGATGGTGGTGTGATGATCTGAATGCTGAACTGAGCAACACAGATGTAGTCCACAATGGTGATGGTGGTGTGATGATCTGAATGCTGAACTGAGTCACACAGATGTAGTCCACAATGGTGATGGTGATGTGATGATCTGAATGCTGAACTGAGCAACACAGATGTAGTCCACAATGGTGATGGTGATGATCTGAATGCTGAACTGAGCCACACAGATGTAGTCCACAATGGTGATGGTGGTGTGATGATCTGAATGCTGAACTGAGTCACACAGATGTAGTCCACAATGGTGATGGTGATGTGATGATCTGAATGCTGAACTGAGTCACACAGATGTAGTCCACAATGGTGATGGTGATAATCTGAATGCTGAACTGAGCCACACAGATGTAGTCCACAATGGTGATGGTGGTGTGATGATCTGAATGCTGAACTGAGCAACACAGATGTAGTCCACAATGGTGATGGTGATGTGATGATCTGAATGCTGAACTGAGTCACACAGATGTAGTCCACAATGGTGATGGTGATAATCTGAATGCTGAACTGAGCCACACAGATGTAGTCCACAATGGTGATGGTGGTGTGATGATCTGAATGCTGAACTGAGCAACACAGATGTAGTCCACAATGGTGATGGTGGTGTGATGATCTGAATGCTGAACTGAGTCACACAGATGTAGTCCACAATGGTGATGGTGATGTGATGATCTGAATGCTGAACTGAGTCACACAGATGTAGTCCACAATGGTGATGGTGATGTGATGATCTGAATGCTGAACTGAGTCACACAGATGTAGTCCACAATGGTGATGGTGGTGTGATAATCTGAATGCTGAACTGAGTCACACAGATGTAGTCCACAATGGTGATGGTGGTGTGATGATCTGAATGCTGAACTGAGCAACACAGATGTAGTCCACAATGGTGATGGTGGTGTGATGATCTGAATGCTGAACTGAGCAACACAGATGTAGTCCACAATGGTGATGGTGATGTGATGATCTGAATGCTGAACTGAGCCACACAGATGTAGTCCACAATGGTGATGGTGGTGTGATGATCCGGACATTGTTTTTCTGCAGTCAAACTGATTCCTTGATTTGCATTGAATAGAATCTTCAGCTGGTTCTGGAGTTGAATATTGTCCTATAATGAAAATGATCTTGTCATCAGAGCAGCGTAAGACATTTGATGTACCTAAAGACAATGAGGATTTGATTAGGATTTTTTATTTTAGTTACACTTTACAAGTGAATTATGTACTTCTAAAACATTGTGTTTAAAGCAACTATTTATTTAACAGAATATCCTTATAACAGAAACAAATATTACAGAGTATTCTAGGCATAGTATGTCAATGTAATAACAGTTATAACTAATTTAAAAGATAAAAATAGTCTTACCTGTTTATCAATACTTGAAGTGTTGGAATATGATGAGAATGAAGCAGCAAAGATAGTCTAATATATCTCAAAGTTCATTGTCTTTCCTTTCTTTTTTCTCTTTCTGCTGCAAAGAGTTTGTTTAATTTCTTATATCACCTTTTGTTGTAAGTACTTCATTATAAACCTGACAACTGTATGATGCAAGTCTCCATACAAATTTATTATAAAAGGACATTACGCAGACATTTTAAACAATAAAACACATCAAAGAAATAAATAAAAAGAATGACTAAATAAATGAATAAATGAAAATTAATAAATAATTATTGTGTGTTAAAAAGGTTTAAAACCATACATTTCCTATGGTAAATTGCCTCTATTGGCTGTAAATGGTGTTTTCCATCTATGATTATATAATCTCTATATCATAATTCTCAAAATCAGTGCAGTACAATTCTCTGGACTCTCTAGATCAATGATTATCAGAAAAGGTCTAACTTCTTCATTTGGATGGCTATAATAGGGTCACTTCAATATGTAGCCTTATGTGTCCCCGAAAGCCTATATCTCTTTAATGAATCTCTAACTCTAATGTATCTCTAACTCATTCCCTCTAGCGCCACCACCTGTCCAAAAGTTCACTCATATTTATGCTAATAACTTTTGAACCATAAGGCCTATCAACAAAATTCTTTTTTCCTCTGATTCCTGAGTTCACGACGATTCGATTGCACCCTATGACGTCATTTTCCGTCATGCAAATTTTTCCGCCATTTTGAATTTTCAGAAAAACCTACTTTTTCGAACTCCTCCTAGGCCGATGCTCCAATTTTCACCAAAATTGCACCAGATCATCTTCAGGCAGTGGGGACAAAAAGTTATGGAATTCAAGTTGATTCGTCAAATCGTTTTTGATAAACATGCAAACTAATTTTACGTAGCGCTTGCGAAAACAAATGTACCACATCAGTCAAAACCTACTTTTTTGAACTCCTCCTAGACCGTTTGTCCGATTTTCACCAAAATCGAATCGTATCATCTCCAGACCGTGCTGACTAAAAGTTATGGATTTCGTGTCGATTGACGAAACCGTTTTCGTATAGCTCAGCAGCAAAGTTGAGGCATGCTGCCAAAATGACTATTAAGTCTTTATCTCTGCAATGCCTTGACATTTTGACACCAAACTTTGTATGTGTCATTGTCACCTCACTCTGACCACATCACATCAATTTGGTAACTGCGCCACCTATTTGTCAAAAGTGATAAACCATTAAATCATCTTAAAAGTTACTGTATATATGATTTTTTTTAGCCATTTATCCAAGTTCTCTTAAAATGTCTTTAATTGCTCCTTGCTGCAGTTGGTCTGCCACTCCCACCCATGATGGCATCTGTTGCCGCTTCTTGCGCTTGGCCCCGGTAATGGCTGCTTGCAGCTATATTTATTATTAGGGGCCAAGCACCGAAGGTGCGGTGGCACCTATTGTATCTGTTCCGGTTCTTATTATTCTTCTTCTTCCGACTGGGCGTCTATGGCAGCCCATAGAACCGTTTGCGGGAAAGTTATGAAATTTGGTACACTGATAGAGGACAGTCTGAAAAGTCACCAGAGCAAATTTGGAGTCTCCAACTCAATCCCTCTAGCGCCACCAACTGTCCAAAGATTTACTCATGTTTATGCTTATAACTTTTGAACCATAATGGCTAGAATCACAAATCCTTTGTCCTCTTATTCCTTGGCTCATGCCGATTCGATTGCACCCTATGACGTCATTTTCCGTCACGACAATTTGTCCGCCATTTGTAATTATCCGAAAAAGCTACTTTTTCGAACTCCTCCTAGGCCGTTGTTCCGATTCTCACCAAAATTGAACCAGATCATCTCCAGACCGTGCTGACAAAAAGTTATGGAATTCATAAAAACGCTGCAAGTTGTTCTCGAATACCACGCAAATTAATTTTAAGTAGCGCTTGCGAAAACAGACATAAGGCTGTATCTCCGCAACGCTTTATCGTATTCAAACCAAACTTGGTACATGTCATTACAAGCATGACCTGAGGCTACATGCTGCGTTTCGGCGCAGCGCCACCTACTGGTCCAGAGATACGAAAAATTGCTATTTTTGCTCATAACTACTGAACAGTTTGTCCAAAAATAATAAAGTTGGTCTTGTTAGATTCAGGGCGTCATGCCGAGTCGACAGATATCCAATTTTCCCAGATCGGCCATTTTGGCTGTCGGCCATTTTGAATTATGTGCTAAAATGCTGTATTTTATGAACGCATGAACGAATTGTTACGAAACTCGGTATGGGTCATCAGTACGATACCCTGAAGGAGCCTGAGAAGTTTCGAAACAGCGCCACCTAGTGGCAAAATTGATTTTTCAAATGCTGATAACTCTGGTTGTGTTTGACGTATTTTCACGGGAGTCATCTCGTTGGGATCCTGAATCCTTGCCGAGTCCACAGATACCAAATATGCTTAGGTTTTGTTTACGGTTTGTGTAGCGTTCTGATTTAGCGCTTAAAAAACATTTGCCGATATCTTCGAAACCGCTTGTCCGATCGAGACGAAACCACCGCCAGAAGTTTGGAAACATAGGTCGATAGGCTATACGCTAATGCCCAAATGCGAAAATATTGATAGTAAGGGATAGTAAAATCCAATCAAAGTCACGTGTCAGTCATTTTTTATGTGTTTATTCACATAAATGTATATAACTCCAAAACTAAATGAGATATTTTCACCAAATTTTACACACACATGTATGGGCTCACTTTGAGGTCACATAAAAAAAATGGTGGGATTGAGCCTCTTGGTGGCGCTATAATAGAACGTAACATGCTATTCTTAACGAATGCATTGGTGTAACATTACAAAACTCAGCATGTGCCATCAGCACCATGCCCTGAAGGTACTCAAAACATTTCGAGACAGCGCCACCTTTTGGTCAAAAGTTATAACATAATTTCTAAAAACTTTTGAATAAATCTGCGTATTTTAATGCCACTGGTCTTAAGGTTTGTCATTGTCACCAGACTCTGACCACATCACATCGTTTTGTCAAAAGTGATAATCCATTAAATCACATTTTTTGTTAATTAGTGTGATTTTTAAGCCATTTTGCCTAAATTAATCTTTAAATGTCTTAAATTGCTCCTTGCTGCAGTTGGTCTGACACATGTTGACATGTCTTGTCGTCTTCTTTGCGCTTGGCCCCGGTTATTGCTGCTTGCAGCTATATTTAGGGGCCAAGCACCGAAGGTGCGGTGGCACCTATTGTATCTGTTCCGGTTCTTATTATTCTTCTTCTTCCGACTGGGCGTCTATGGCAGCCCATAGAACCGTTTGCGGGAAAGTTATGAAATTTGGTACACTGATAGAGGACAGTCTGAAAAGTCACCAGAGCAAATTTGGAGTCTCCAACTCAATCCCTCTAGCGCCACCAACTGTCCAAAGATTTACTCATGTTTATGCTTATAACTTTTGAACCATAATGGCTAGAATCACAAATCCTTTGTCCTCTTATTCCTTGGCTCATGCCGATTCGATTGCACCCTATGACGTCATTTTCCGTCACAACAATTTGTCCGCCATTTGTAATTATCCGAAAAAGCTACTTTTTCGAACTCCTCCTAGGCCGTTGTTCCGATTCTCACCAAAATTGAACCAGATCATCTCCAGACCGTGCTGACAAAAAGTTATGGAATTCATAAAAACGCTGCAAGTTGTTCTCGAATACCACGCAAATTAATTTTAAGTAGCGCTTGCGAAAACAGACATAAGGCTGTATCTCCGCAACGCTTTATCGTATTCAAACCAAACTTGGTACATGTCATTACAAGCATGACCTGAGGCTACATGCTGCGTTTCGGCGCAGCGCCACCTACTGGTCCAGAGATACGAAAAATTGCTATTTTTGCTCATAACTACTGAACAGTTTGTCCAAAAATAATAAAGTTGGTCTTGTTAGATTCAGGGCGTCATGCCGAGTCGACAGATATCCAATTTTCCCAGATCGGCCATTTTGGCTGTCGGCCATTTTGAATTATGTGCTAAAATGCTGTATTTTATGAACGCATGAACGAATTGTTACGAAACTCGGTATGGGTCATCAGTACGATACCCTGAAGGATCCTGAGAAGTTTCGAAACAGCGCCACCTAGTGGCAAAATTGATTTTTCAAATGCTGATAACTCTGGTTGTGTTCGACGTATTTTCACGGGAGTCATCTCGTTGGGATCCTGAATCCTTGCCGAGTCCACAGATACCAAATATGCTTAGGTTTTGTTTACGGTTTGTGTAGCGTTGTGATTTAGCGCTTAAAAAACATTTGCCGATATCTTCGAAACCGCTTGTCCGATCGAGACGAAACCACCGCCAGAAGTTTGGAAACATAGGTCGATAGGCTATACGTTAATGCCCAAATGCGAAAATATTGATAGTAAGGGGTAGTAAAATCCAATCAAAGTCACATGTCAGTCATTTTTTATGTGTTTATTCACATAAATGTATATAACTCCAAAACTAAATGAGATATTTTCACCAAATTTTACACACACATGTATGGGCTCACTTTGAGGTCACATAAAAAAAATGGTGGGATTGAGCCTCTTGGTGGCGCTATAATAGAACGTAACATGCTATTCTTAACGAATGCATTGGTGTAACATTACAAAACTCAGCATGTGCCATCAGCACCATGCCCTGAAGGTACTCAAAACATTTCGAGACAGCGCCACCTTTTGGTCAAAAGTTATAACATAATTTCTAAAAACTTTTGAATAAATCTGCGTATTTTAATGCCACTGGTCTTAAGGTTTGTCATTGTCACCAGACTCTGACCACATCACATCGTTTTTGTAACTACGCCACCTATTGGTCAAAAGTGATAATCCATTAAATCACATTTTTTGTTAATTAGTTTGATTTTTAAGCCATTTTGACTAAATTAATCTTTAAATGTCTTAAATTGCTCCTTGCTGCAGTTGGTCTGACACATGTTGACATGTCTTGTCGTCGTCTTTGCGCTTGGCCCCGGTTATTGCTGCTTGCAGCTATATTTAGGGGCCAAGCACCGAAGGTGCGGGCACCTATTGTATCTGTTCCCGTTCTTATTATTATTCTTTTTCTTCCGACTGGGCGTCTATGGCAGCCCATAGAACCGATTGCGGGAAAGTTGTTTTGGTTTGACATTCTGATAGAGGACAGTCCCAACATTAAATACACCAATTTTGGTGTCTCTAAGTCATTCCCTCTAGCGCCACCACCTGTCCAAAGTTTCACTTTTATTATGCTAATAACTTTTGAACCGTAAGGCCTATCATCAAAATTCTTTTTTCCCCTTGTTCCTGAGCTCATGCCGATTCGAATGCACCCTATGACGTCATTTTCCGTCATAATAATTTGGCCGCCATCTTGAATTTTCAGAAAAAACCTACTTTTTCGAACTCCTCCTAGGCCGATGCTCCGATTTTCACCAAAATTGCACCAGATCATCTTCAGACAGTGGGGACAAAAAGTTATGGAATTCAAGTTGATTCGCTTAAAAGTTTTTGAATGACGTGCAAAATAATTTTACGTAGAGCTTGCGAAAACAAACTTAAGGCTGTATCTCCGCAACGCTTTATCGTATTCAGACCAAACTTGGTACAAGTCATCACAAGCATGACCTGAGGCAACATGCAGCGTTTCGGCGCAGCGCCACCTACTGGTCCGGAGATATGAAAAATGGTTATTTTTGCTCATAACTCCTGAACGGTTTGTTCAAAAATCATAAAAGTGGCCTCGTTAGATTCAGGGCGTCATACCGAGTCGACTGATATCCAATTTTCCCAGATCGGCCATTTTGTCTGTCGGCCATTTTGAATTATGTGCTAAAATGCTGTATTTTCTGAACGCATGAACGAATTGTTACGAAACTCGGTATGGGTCATCAGTACGATGCCCTGAAAGAGCCTGAGAAGTTTCGAAACAGCGCCACCTAGTGGTGAACTTTTTTTTTCAAATGCTTATAACTTTGGGTGTGGTCGACTTATTTTCACGAGAGTCATCTTTTTGAGCTCCTGAATCGTTGCCGAGTCCAACGATACCAAACATGCTGGGTTTCGTCTTACGGTTTGTGTAGCGTTGCGATTTAGCGCGAAAAAAACATTTGGCTATATCTTCGAAACCGCTTGTCCGATCGAGACGAAACCACCGCCAGAAGTTTGGAAACATAGGTCGATAGGCTATACGCTAATGCCCAAATGCGAAAATATTGATAGTAAGGGGTCGTAAAATTCAAACAAAGTCATGTGTCAGTCATTTTTTACGTGTTTTTTCATATAAATGTCTATAACTCTGAAGTGAATTGAGATATTTTCACCAAAATTGACACACATACGTATGGGCTCACTCTGAGGACACATAAAAAAAATTGTGGGACTGAGCCTCTTGCTGGCGCTATAATAGAACAAAACATGAAATTCCCATTGACTTCAATAGAGTTTTGTGAAATAAAATGCTATACTAAACAAATGCATTGATGTAATATTAAGAAACTCAGAATGTGCCAACAACACCATCCCCTGAAGGTACTAAAAATATTTCGAAACAGCGCCACCTTGTGGTCAAAAGTTATAACAAAATTTCCAAAAAGGCTAATAACTTTTGAATAAATCTGCCTGTTGAAATGCCACTGGTCTTAATAGATTCCTTCGGTCACGCTGAGAACATAGATACCAGGTTTTCCTTATTTGACCGAACTTCCTGTCCGCCATCTTGATTTTCAGTCAAAACCTACTTTTTCGAACTCCTCCTAGACCGTTTGTCCGATTTTCACCAAAATCGAATCGTATCATCTCCAGACCGTGCCGACTAAAAGTTATGGATTTCGTGTCGATTGACGAAACCGTTTTCGTATAGCGCAGCAGCAAAGTTGAGGCATGCTGCCAAAATGACTATTAAGTCTTTATCTCTGCAATGCCTTGACATTTTTGACACCAAACTTTGTATGTGTCATTGTCACCTCACTCTGACCACATCACATCAATTTGGTAACTGCGCCACCTATTTGTCAAAAGTGATAAACCATTAAATCATCTTAAAAGTTACTTTATGTGATTTTTTTTTAGCCATTTATCCAAAGTTCTCTTAAAATGTCTTTGATTGCTCATTGCTGCAATTGGTCTGCCACTCCCACCCATGATGGCATCTGTTGCCGCTTCTTGCGCTTGGCCCCGGTAATGGCTGCTTGCAGCTATATTTAGGGGCCAAGCACCAAAGGTGCGGAGGCACCTATTGTATCTGTTCCGGTTCTTATTATTATTATTATTATTATTATTCTGCTTCTTCTTCTTCTTCTTCCGACTGGGCGTCTATGGCAGCCCATAGAACCGTTTGCGGGAAAGTTGTTTTGGTTTGACATTCTGATAGAGGACAGTCCCAACATTAAGTACACCAATTTTGGTGTCTCTAACTCATTCCCTCTAGCGCCACCACCTGTCCAAAGTTTCACTCACATTTATGCTAATAACTTTTGATCCGTAAGGCCTATCAACAAAATTCTTTTTTCTTCTGATTCCTGAGCTCATGACGATTCGATTGCACCCTATGACGTCATTTTCCGTCATAAAAATATGGCCGCCATTTTGAATTGTTCAATAAACGTACTTTTTCGAACTCCTCCTAGGCCGATGCTCCGATTTCCACGAAAATTGATCCAGATCATCTCCAGAGCATGCTGACAAAAAGTTATTAGAATAATGTTGATTCGTCAAACCGTTTTTGATAAACGCACGAACAAATATTTCGTAGCGCTCGCAAAAACGGACTTAAGGCTGTATCTCCACAACGCTTTATCGTATTGACACCAAACTTGGTACATTTCATCACAAGCTTGATCTGAGACAACATGCAGCGTTTCGGCGCAGCGCCACCTACTGGTCCGGAGATATGAAAAATGGCTATTTTTGCTTATAACTTCTGAACAGTTTGTCCAAAAATAATAAAATTGGTCTTGTTAGATTCAGGGCATCATACCGAGTCGACTGATATCCAATTTTTCCATATCGGCCATTTTGTCTGTCGGCCATTTTGAATTATGTGCTAAAATGCTGTATTTTCTGAACGCATGAACGAATTGTTACGAAACTCGGTATGGGTCATCAGTACGATGCCCTGAAAGAGCCTGAGAAGTTTCGAAACAGCGCCACCTAGTGGTGAACTTTTTTTTTCAAATGCTTATAACTTTGGGTGTGGTCGACTTATTTTCACGAGAGTCATCTTTTTGAGCTCCTGAATCGTTGCCGAGTCCAACGATACCAAACATGCTGGGTTTCGTCTTACGGTTTGTGTAGCGTTGCGATTTAGCGCGAAAAAAACATTTGGCTATATCTTCGAAACCGCTTGTCCGATCGAGACGAAACCACCGCCAGAAGTTTGGAAACATAGGTCGATAGGCTATACGCTAATGCCCAAATGCGAAAATATTGATAGTAAGGGGTAGTAAAATTCAAACAAAGTCACGTGTCAGTCATTTTTTACGTGTTTTTTCATATAAATGTCTATAACTCTGAAGTGAATTGAGATATTTTCACCAAAATTGACACACATACGTATGGGCTCACTCTGAGGACACATAAAAAAAATTGTGGGACTGAGCCTCTTGGTGGCGCTATAATAGAACAAAACATGAAATTCCCATTGACTTCAATAGAGTTTTGTGAAATAAAATGCTATACTAAACAAATGCATTGATGTAATATTAAGAAACTCAGAATGTGCCAACAACACCATCCCCTGAAGGTACTAAAAATATTTCGAAACAGCGCCACCTTGTGGTCAAAAGTTATAATAAAATTTCCAAAAAGGCTAATAACTTTTGAATAAATCTGCCTGTTGAAATGCCACTGGTCTTAATAGATTCCTTGGGTCAAGCTGAGAACATAGATACCAGGTTTTCCTTATTTGGCCGAACTTCCTGTCCGCCATCTTGATTTTCAGTCAAAACCTACTTTTTCGAACTCCTCCTAGACCGTTTTTTCCGATTTTCACCAAAATCGAATCGTATCATCTCCAGACCGTGCCGACTAAAAGTTATAGATTTCGTGTCGATAGATGAAACCGTTTTCGTATACCGCAGCAGCAAATTTGAGGCATGATGCCAAAATGACTATTAAGTGTTTAACATTGCAATGCCTTGACATTTTGACACCAAACTTTGTATGTGTCATTGTCACCTCACCCTGACCACATCACATCAATTTGCTAACTGCGCCACCTATTGGTCGAAAGTGATACTCCATTAAATCATATTTTTATTTAGAGTTTCTATGATTTTTCAGCCATTTCGCCTACAATTGTCTTTAAATGTCTTTAATTGCTCATTGTTGCAGTTGGTCTGACACTTTCAGCAATGTTGGCATGTCTTGTCGTCTTATGCTGCTTGGCCCCGATAATGGCTGCTTGCAGCTATATTAGCAATTGTTTCTGTTCCGGTTCTTTTTTATTCTTCTTCCGACTGGGCGTCTATGGCAGCCCATAGAACCGTGTCCGGGAAAGTTGTTTTGGTTTGACATTCTGATAGAGGACAGTCCCAACATTAAGTACACCAATTTTGGTGTCTCTAACTCATTCCCTCTAGCGCCACCACCTGTCCAAAGTATCACTCACATTTATGCTAATAACTTTTGAACCGTAAGGCCTATCAACAAAATTCTTTTTTCCTCTGATTCCTGAGCTCATGACGATTCGATTGCACCCTATGACGTCATTTTCCGTCATGCAAATTTTTCCGCCATTTTGAATTTTCCGAAAAACCTACTTTTTCGAACTCCTCCTAGGCCGATACTCCGATTTTCACCAAAATTGCACCAAATCATCTTCATGCAGTGGGGACAAAAAGTTATGGAATTCAAGTTGATTCGTCAAATCGTTTTTGATAAACGTGCAAACTAATTTTACGTAGCGCTTGCGAAAACAAACTTAAGGCTGTATCTCCGCAACGCTTTATCGTATTCAGACCAAACTTGGTACATGTCATCACAAGCATGACCTGAGGCAACATGCAGCGTTTCGGCGCAGCGCCACCTACTGGTCCGGAGATATGAAAAATGGTTATTTTTGCTCATAACTCCTGAACGGTTTGTCCAAAAATCATAAAAGTGGCCTCGTTAGATTCAGGGCGTCATACCGAGTCGACTGATATCCAATTTTCCCAGATCGGCCATTTTGTCTGTCGGCGATTTTGAATTATGTGCTAAAATGCTGTATTTTCTGAACGCATGAACAAATTGTTACGAAACTCGGTATGGGTCATCAGTACGATGCCCTGAAGGAGCTTGAGAAGTTTCGAAACAGCACCACCTAGTGGTCAAAAGTTATAAAGAAATTTACAAAAAGGCTAATAACTTTTGAATAAATCTGCCTGTTGAAATGCCACTGGTCTTAATAGATTCCTTGGGTCAAGCTGAGAACATAGATACCAGGTTTTCCTTATTTGGCCAAACTTCCTGTCCGCCATCTTGATTTTCAGTCAAAACCTACTTTTTCGAACTCCTCCTAGACCGTTTGTCCGATTTTCACCAAAATCGAATCGTATCATCTCCAGACCGTGCCGACTAAAAGTTATGGATTTCGTGTCGATTGACGAAACCGTTTTCGTATAGCGCAGCAGCAAAGTTGAGGCATGCTGCCAAAATGACTATTAAGTCTTTATCTCTGCAATGCCTTGACATTTTGACACCAAACTTTGTATGTGTCATTGTCACCTCACTCTGACCACATCACATCAATTTGGTAACTGCGCCACCTATTTGTCAAAAGTGATAAACCATTAAATCATCTTAAAAGTTACTGTATATGTGATTTTTTTAGCCATTTATCCAAGTTCTCTTAAAATGTCTTTAATTGCTCCTTGCTGCAGTTGGTCTGCCACTCCCACCCATGATGGCATCTGTTGCCGCTTCTTGCGCTTGGCCCCGGTAATGGCTGCTTGCAGCTATATTTATTATTCTTCTTCTTCCGACTGGGGGTCTATGGCAGCCCATAGAACCGTGTCCGGGAAAGTTGTTTTGGTTTGACATTCTGATAGAGGACAGTCCCAACATTAAGTACACCAATTTTGGTGTCTCTAACTCATTCCCTCTAGCGCCACCAACTGTCCAAAGTTTCACTCACATTTATGCTAATAACTTTTGATCCGTAAGGCCTATCAACAAAATTCTTTTTTCCTCTGATTCCTGAGCTCATGACGATTCGATTGCACCCTATGACGTCATTTTCCGTCATGCAAATTTTTCCGCCATTTTGAATTTTCAGAAAAACCTACTTTTTCGAACTCCTCCTAGGGCGATGCTCCGATTTTCACCAAAATTGCACCAGATCATCTTCAGACAGTGGGGACAAAAAGTTATGGAATTCAAGTTGATTCGCTTAAAAGTTTTTGAATAACGTGCAAAATAATTTTACGTAGTGCTTGCGAAAACAAACTGAAGGCTGTATCTCCGCAACGCTTTATCGTATTCAGACCAAACTTGGTACAAGTCATCACAAGCATGACCTGAGGCAACATGCAGCGTTTCGGCGCAGCGCCACCTACTGGTCCGGAGATATGAAAAATGGTTATTTTTGCTCATAACTCCTGAACGGTTTGTCCAAAAATCATAAAAGTGGCCTCGTTAGATTCAGGGCGTCATACCGAGTTGACTGATATCCAATTTTCCCAGATCGGCCATTTTGTCTGTCGGCCATTTTGAATTATGTGCTAAAATGCTGTATTTTCTGAACGCATGAATGAATTATTACGAAACTCGGTATGGGTCATCAGTACGATGCCCTGAAGGAGCTTGAGAAGTTTCGAAACAGCACCACCTAGTGGTCAAAAGTTATAACAAAATTTCCAAAAAGGCTAATAACTTTTGAATAAATCTGCCTGTTGAAATGCCACTGGTCTTAATAGATTACTTGGGTCAAGCTGAGAACATAGATACCAGGTTTTCCTTATTTGGCCGAACTTCCTGTCCGCCATCTTGATTTTCAGTCAAAACCTACTTTTTTGAACTCCTCCTAGACCGTTTGTCCGATTTTCACCAAAATCGAATTGTATCATCTCCAGACCGTGCCGACTAAAAGTTATGGATTTCGTGTCGATTGACGAAACCGTTTTCGTATAGCGCAGCAGCAAAGTTGAGGCATGCTGCCAAAATGACTATTAAGTCTTTAACAATGCAATGCCTTGACATTTTGACACCAAACTTTGTATGTGTCATTGTCACCTCACTCTGACCACATCACATCAATTTGGTAACTGCGCTACCTATTTGTCGAAAGTTATAAACCATTAAATTATCTTAAAAGTTACTGTATGATTTTTTTAGCCATTTATCCAAAGTTCTCTTAAAATGTCTTTAATTGCTTCTTGCTGCAGTTGGTCGTTTTACGGCTCTGTAATCACGTGGTGTTGCACAAATCCCCATAAAATGCATATCAGTCGATAGATCTCCTCAGGCTGAACAACTTTGCCTCTAGAACCATTGCTGTCAATCAAATTGTTCATTAAATATTCACAAATATGTTAAAAACCTACTTTTGCAAACTAGTCCCTGGTTTTTTGCCCGATCGGAACCAAACCAGTCTAGGACAATTCTCTAGACTCTCTAGATCAATAATTATCGAAAAAAAGTTGAAATTTGCCCTTTGGTTTACTATAACAGGGTCGTTTAGAAAATGGGCCTGTCAAAATACACTCAAAAGCCTATAAATCATAAATAAAAACTCAGAACTTCACAATAATTGATGAGCATATGTGTTATAACATGGTGAAGAAGCATGCAAAGTTTCATGGAGATCGGACCATAGATGGCACTGTAACTGTTAAAAAGCTTAAAAACCATGTATTTCCTATGGTAAATTGCCTGTATTGGCTGTAAATGGTCTTTTCCATGTATGATCGTATAATTTTTCATATCACAATGCTCAAAATCATTGCAGTACAATTCTCTGGACTCTCTAGATCAATGATTATCAGAAACTGAGGCTATAACTTATTCATTTGGATGGCTATAATAGGGTCACTTCAATATATAGCCTTATGTGTCCCCGAAAGCCTATATCTCTTCAATGAATGCTCAGATCTTCTTAAAAACATGTCAGAACATGTGACTCTAAATGAGATAATAATAATTAATGCCTCTATAACAGTTAAACAGGTGAAAATTCTAAAAACATAATTGAATATTAAGTCAATAAGTGGTATTCTACTGCCCCCTGCTGTTTAAAATAGTCATTTTGTCATGCAATATAACTAATATTATTCTATGATTCTTATTTAGACTTTATAATATAACTATTTGAACATTTACACTCACATTTTGTAAGACTATTGACTATTGCACTAATGAATATTGTGTCACATTTTAAAAATGAGAATCCTAAAGTGAAAGTAACGTTTGTCCGCCATTTAGGCCACGCCCCCTCAGTACAAATTCATTCATAACTCGAGAACGGAAAGTCGCTGCACGCTCAAATTTTGATGGTAAGGTCCTTGGTAAGATCTTTATCTAAATCTATCGTCGCTAAATCTACCCCCCGCGGATCGCTATTCCGTGAGACCCCGGTCTTGGAACAGCTGTATCTCCCTGAATAGACCAGCTAGATCCTTGTGGGAGAGCTTGTTGGAAAGAGCCCGTCCTCATCTAGCTTCGATTCAAGTATGGTGCGATTTGGGCCGGGCATTCCCGAGATATAAGCCCACAAAGATATGCATTTCAACAGACATTACTCCCGGTAAATAAGAGTAAAAACTCAATCACCCAGCAACACAGAAATGGTCTTGTTCAACAGGACTCCTCAAACACTATCTAAGTTCTGAGTTTCACATTTTTTCATTTTCTCATTCCCGAGATAAGTGAAAAAACAATTCATTCTATTAATTCATTTCAACTGAATATGATGTAATACCACTGTTGTCCAATAGATGGAGCAGCAGCATTAGTCATTTTTAATCATTTTTGTCAGCTTTCAGTATTGGCTAACAAACAAATGCTTAAAGCTATTTTTTATTATTATAATGGATGTATAATAATTACATCACAAAAAAATATGTGAAATGCTTATATACATTAAAAGGTATTTTGACACTAACATTCCGTGTGTGTGTGTGTGTGTGTGTGGTTGTGTGTGGTGTGTGTGTGTGTGTGTGTGTGTGTGTGTGTGTGTGTGTGTGTGTGTGTGTGTAAGCATGCACACAATTGTGTGTATCAAGTATTATTGTTTAAGCTTCTTCTTTCTCTGTGCTTTAGCGTATTCTTTTCCAGGCACATTTCAACAGAATATTTCAGAAATGGCATAATGGTGTTTTACAGTCCTCAAGGAAAGATCAGATTTTCTTAAAAATAAACAAATGACATGACTCTAAACAAGCATGCAAAATTTCATGGCCATTAGGCAATAGGTGCTTAAATGAGATAATAATAATTAATGCCTCTATAACAGTTAAACAGGTGAAAATTCTAAGAACATAATTAAATATTAAGCCAATAAGTGGTATTCTACTGCCCCCTGCTGTTTAAAATAGTCATTTTGTCATGCAATATAACTAATATTATTCTATGATTCTTATTTAGACTTTATAATATAACTATTTGAACATTTACACTCACATTTTGTGAGACTATTGACTATTACACACTAATGGATATTGTGTCACATTTAAAAATGAGAATCCTAAAGTGAAAGTAACGTTTGTCCGCCATTTAAGCCACGCCCCCTCAGTACAAATTCATTCATAACTCGAGAACGGAAAGTCGCTGCGCGCTCAAATTTTGATGGTAAGGTCCTTGGTAAGATCTTTATCTAAATCTATCGTCGCGGGGCTCGGGAGCGCACCCCCCCCCCCCCCCCCCCCAAAATAGCTAATCCGTGATACCCGGTCTTGGAACGGCTGTAACTCCCTGAATATACCAGCTAGATCCTTGTGGGAGAGCTTGTTGGAAAGAGCATGTCCTCATCTAGCTTCGATTCGAGTATGGTGCGATTTGGCCTGGGCATTCCCGAGATATAAGCCCACAAAGATATGCATTTCAACAGACATTACTCCCAGTAAATAAGAGTAAAAACTCAATCACCCAGCAACACAGGAATGGTATTCTTCAACAGGACTCCTCAAACACTAAGTTCTGAGTTTCACATTTTTCCATTTTCTCGTTCCCGAGATAGAAGTGAAAAACCAATTCATTCTATTAATTCATTTCAACTGAATAGTATGTAATACCACTGTTGTCCAATAGCAGAGGTGGAAAGTAACGAATTACATTTACTCGCGTTACTGTAATTGAGTAGTTTTTTTGTGTACTTCTACTTTTTTAAGTAGTTTTTAAAATCTGTAATTTTACTTTTACTTAAGTATGTTTTGTCTGAAGTATTGTAATTCGCTACATTTTAAAACACATCCGTTACTGAGTAAAA
The DNA here is from genome assembly GCA_036326025.1 of Chrosomus eos. Taxonomy (NCBI): domain Eukaryota; kingdom Metazoa; phylum Chordata; class Actinopteri; order Cypriniformes; family Leuciscidae; genus Chrosomus; species Chrosomus eos. The sequence continues at coordinate 15,525,064 of CM070821.1, forward strand.
AAAAATAATACTAAACAAAAATGCTTTGGGTGAAAACATCGCGCTCCGGAAACTACAGCATTGATTGATTGAAGGGCGGGAGAACAGACGCGCTAAAATCACAAAACAATATGGAGAAGGTGACGGACAAGACAGACAGTGATGCAGACCCAGCTGAACGCGAAACGCTGTCGAGATCTCACTCGCAGACATACCGGTATGTGAAGCCCTGGCCAGGGAATACTTTGGATATAGAAAAAAATGGAATTTACAGTATAATGCTGCTGCAGATGTCATGAAACACGCAAACTGGTAGATGTATGGATGAATAAATCGAAAGTAAAGCTGTACAATAAATAAAATCGCGACATGATCTGTGAATATTAAAGCGCAAAAGACTGCTATGTAAATATCTGCGTGTCTCTGTGTGAATGAGCTGTGCTGTTTCGTCTACTTACTACATACTCAAGTACGCGACGCGCTCATGCTGTTTTCAGCATCTCACAAACAATACGAGTACATGAATACATGAACATTTCCAGAGCTACTCTGAGAGAACGCCTAATGAGCATTTTCATAATTTTATTTGAGAAAAACCATTGTCAAATACACTCTGAAGCAGGACTTAACCCGTCAAAATAAAAGTTCGGTTTTACTAGCAGAAATTATATTACTATTTTAGGCCTACAATAGAATGTACTTCTCATAATAATTAACATTAACAGTATTAACAACAACAATAATAAGGAATATATATTGTTTGTGCATGGTTTAATTGAGTTAATCTGTTTTGCAGCACTTTGCCAAAAACTAAAATGATAAAACACGTTTGCTAAACTTTTATTTGATTACCACTGTTTTTGATAATAGCTATATTTGTATTAAATCCTAAAAAGAAAAAAATTCTGAATAAAAAAAATTTAATAGAAGTCAATTGTTTTTAAACATGAATAAGTTATTAATGATATAAATAAGTTGTTCATCTAATTCCTAATCAATTATTGAAATTAGTTGATTAGATATGTTTTATTGAACAAATGTTTCATTTATTTAACTGTTATTTTAACTGATGGTAATAATAACCATAATTTAACAATACAATATAAACCGTGATATTTTCTGAGACGGTTATGTGAAACTCTCATACTGTTACAGCCCTGCAAAGGAGATTCCCCCACCCCACCCCCGCTGTTAAAGTTACTCAGTAACTTTTACTCTGAGTACATTTTAAATGAGCTACTTTTTACTTTTACTTGAGTAGATTTTTAGACCGGTACTTTTACTTGTAATTAAGTAAAATTTTATTGAAGTAATAGTACTTTTACTTGAGTAAAAAAATGTTGTACTCTTTCCACCTCTGTCCAATAGATGGAGCAGCAGCATTAGACATTTTTAATCATTTTTATCAGCTTTCAGTATTGGCTAACAAACAAATGCTTAAAGCTATTTTTTATTATTATAATGGATGTATAATAATTACATCACAAAAAAATATGTGAAATGCTTATATACCATTAAGAGATTTTCACGCTAACATATTCTGTGTGTGTGTTTGTGTGTGTGTGTGTGTGTGTGTGTGTGTGTGTGTAAGCATGCACACAATTGTTTGTATCAAGTATTATTGTTTAAGCTTCTCCTTTCTCTGTGTTTTAGCATATTCTTTTCCAGGCACATTTCAACAGAACATTTCAGAAATGGCATAAGGGTGTTTTACAGTCCTCAAGGAAAGATCAGATTTTCTTAAAAATAAGCAAATGACATGACTCTAAACAAGCATGCAAAATTTCATGGCCATTAGGCAATAGGTGCTTCTGTAGAAATTAAAAAGGAAGTTAAAAATAATTTATTTCAAATATATATCCAACAATGTCAGATACAACTGTGATAAGCATTTCAGAATGGTCAGCATTTCAGTATGTGCTGAACTGAGTCACACAGATGTAGTCCACAATGGTGATGGTGGTGTGATGATCTGAATGCTGAACTGAGCCACACAGATGTAGTCCACAATGGTGATGGTGGTGTGATGATCTGGACATTGTTTTTCTGCAGTCAAACTGATTCCTTGATTTGCATTGAATAGAATCTTCAGCTGGTTCTGGAGTTGAATATTGTCCTATAATGAAAATGATCTTGTCATCAGAGCAGCGTAAGACATTTGATGTACCTAAAGACAAAGAGGATTTGATTAGGATTTTTTTATTTTAGTTACACTTTACAAGTGAATTATGTACTTCTAAAACATTGTGTTTAAAGCAACTATTTATTTAACAGAATATCCTTATAACAGAAACAAATATTACAGAGTATTCTAGGCATAGTATGTCAATGTAATAACAGTTATAACTAATTTAAAAGATAAAAATAGTCTTACCTGTTTATCAATACTTGAAGTGTTGGAATATGATGAGAATGAAGCAGCAAAGATAGTCTAATATATCTCAAAGTTCATTGTCTTTCCTTTCTTTTTTCTCTTTCTGCTGCAAAGAGTTTGTTTAATTTCTTATATCACCTTTTGTTGTAAGTACTTCATTATAAACCTGACAACGGTATGATGCAAGTCTCCATACAAATTTATTATAAAAGTACATTACGCAGACATTTTAAACAATAAAACACATCAAAGAAATAAATAAAAAGAATGACTAAATAAATGAATAAATGAAAATTAATAAATAATTATTGTGTGTTAAAAAGGTTTAAAACCATACATTTCCTATGGTAAATTGCCTCTATTGGCTGTAAATGGTGTTTTCCATCTATGATTATATAATCTCTATATCATAATTCTCAAAATCAGTGCAGTACAATTCTCTGGACTCTCTAGATCAATGATTATCAGAAAAGGTCTAACTTCTTCATTTGGATGGCTATAATAGGGTCACTTCAATATGTAGCCTTATGTGTCCCCGAAAGCCTATATCTCTTTAATGAATCTCTAACTCTAATGTATCTCTAACTCATTCCCTCTAGCGCCACCACCTGTCCAAAAGTTCACTCATATTTATGCTAATAACTTTTGAACCATAAGGCCTATCAACAAAATTCTTTTTTTCCTCTGATTCCTGAGCTCACGACGATTCGACTGCACCCTATGACGTCATTTTCCGTCATGCAAATTTTTCCGCCATTTTGAATTTTCAGAAAAACCTACTTTTTCGAACTCCTCCTAGGCCGATGCTCCAATTTTCACCAAAATTGCACCAGATCATCTTCAGGCAGTGGGGACAAAAAGTTATGGAATTCAAGTTGATTCGTCAAATCGTTTTTGATAAACATGCAAACTAATTTTACGTAGCGCTTGCGAAAACAAATGTACCACATCAGTCAAAACCTACTTTTTTGAACTCCTCCTAGACCGTTTGTCCGATTTTCACCAAAATCGAATCGTATCATCTCCAGACCGTGCCGACTAAAAGTTATGGATTTCGTGTCGATTGACGAAACCGTTTTCGTATAGCGCAGCAGCAAAGTTGAGGCATGCTGCCAAAATGACTATTAAGTCTTTATCTCTGCAATGCCTTGACATTTTGACACCAAACTTTGTATGTGTCATTGTCACCTCACTCTGACCACATCACATCAATTTGGTAACTGCGCCACCTATTTGTCAAAAGTTATAAACCATTAAATCATCTTAAAAGTTACTGTATATATGATTTTTTTTAGCCATTTATCCAAGTTCTCTTAAAATGTCTTTAATTGCTCCTTGCTGCAGTTGGTCTGCCACTCCCACCCATGATGGCATCTGTTGCCGCTTCTTGCGCTTGGCCCCGGTAATGGCTGCTTGCAGCTATATTTATTATTATTCTGCTTCTTCTTCCGACTGGGCGTCTATGGCAGCCCATAGAACCGTTTGCGGGAAAGTTGTTTTGGTTTGACATTCTGATAGAGGACAGTCCCAACATTAAGTACACCAATTTTGGTGTCTCTAAGTCATTCCCTCTAGCGCCACCACCTGTCCAAAGTTTCACTTTTATTATGCTAATAACTTTTGAACCGTAAGGCCTATCATCAAAATTCTTTTTTCCCCTTGTTCCTGAGCTCATGCCGATTCGATTGCACCCTATGACGTCATTTTCCGTCATAATAATTTGGCCGCCATCTTGAATTTTCAGAAAAACCTACTTTTTCGAACTCCTCCTAGGCCGATGCTCCGATTTTCACCAAAATTGCACCTGACCGTCTTCAGACAGTGGGGACAAAAAGTTATGGAATTCAAGTTGATTCGCTTAAAAGTTTTTGAATGACGTGCAAACTAATTTTACGAAGCGCTTGCGAAAACAAACTTAAGGCTGTATCTCCGCAACGCTTTATCGTATTCAGACCAAACTTGGTACAAGTCATCACAAGCATGACCTGAGGCAACATGCAGCGTTTCGGCGCAGCGCCACCTACTGGTCCGGAGATATGAAAAATGGTTATTTTTGCTCATAACTCCTGAACGGTTTGTTCAAAAATCATAAAAGTGGCCTCGTTAGATTCAGGGCGTCATACCGAGTCGACTGATATCCAATTTTCCCAGATCGGCCATTTTGTCTGTCGGCCATTTTGAATTATGTGCTAAAATGCTGTATTTTCTGAACGCATGAACGAATTGTTACGAAACTCGGTATGGGTCATCAGTACGATGCCCTGAAAGAGCCTGAGAAGTTTCGAAACAGCGCCACCTAGTGGTGAACTTTTTTTTTCAAATGCTTATAACTTTGGGTGTGGTCGACTTATTTTCACGAGAGTCATCTTTTTGAGCTCCTGAATCGTTGCCGAGTCCAACGATACCAAACATGCTGGGTTTCGTCTTACGGTTTGTGTAGCGTTGCGATTTAGCGCGAAAAAAACATTTGGCTATATCTTCGAAACCGCTTGTCCGATCGAGACGAAACCACCGCCAGAAGTTTGGAAACATAGGTCGATAGGCTATACGCTAATGCCCAAATGCAAAAATATTGATAGTAAGGGGTAGTAAAATTCAAACAAAGTCACGTGTCAGTCATTTTTTACGTGTTTTTTCATATAAGTGTCTATAACTCTGAAGTGAATTGAGATATTTTCACCAAAATTGACACACATACGTATGGGCTCACTCTGAGGACACATAAAAAAAATTGTGGGACTGAGCCTCTTGGTGGCGCTATAATAGAACAAAACATGAAATTCCCATTGACTTCAATAGAGTTTTGTGAAATAAAATGCTATACTAAACAAATGCATTGATGTAATATTAAGAAACTCAGAATGTGCCAACAACACCATCCCCTGAAGGTACTAAAAATATTTCGAAACAGCGCCACCTTGTGGTCAAAAGTTATAACAAAATTTCCAAAAAGGCTAATAACTTTTGAATAAATCTGCCTGTTGAAATGCCACTGGTCTTAATAGATTCCTTCGGTCAAGCTGAGAACATAGATACCAGGTTTTCCTTATTTGGCCGAACTTCCTGTCCGCCATCTTGATTTTCATTCAAAAGCTACTTTTTCGAACTCCTCCTAGACCGTTTGTCCGATTTTCACCAAAATCGAATCGTATCATCTTCAGACCGTCCCGACCAAAAGTTATGGATTTCGTGTCGATAGACAAAACCGTTTTCGTATACCGCAGCAGCAAAGTTGAGGCATGCTGCCAAAATGACTATTAAGGCTTTATATCTGCAATGTCTCGACATATTGACAACTAACTTTGTATGTGTCATTGTCACTTCACTCTGACCACATCACATCGAGTTCATAACTGCGCCACCTATTGGTCGAAAGTGATAAACCATTAAATCATCTCATAAGTTACTGTATGCATGATTTTTCGACCATTTTGCCGAAATTCCTCTTAAAATGTCTTTAAATTGCTCATTTTTTCAGTTGGTCTGACACTTTCAGCCATGTTGGCATGTCTTATCGTCTTCTACTGCTTGGCCCCGTTTAATGGCTGCTTGCAGCTATATTTTGTAATGTTTCAGAAACCCGAATAGTGACCTTAACCCGACCATAACCCGAATATTGACTGCATGTAAACGTAGTCAGTGAAGACTTTAATGTTGTTACAAAGATTTATTTTGAAATAACTGCTTATCTATTTACCCTCCCCCCCCTTTATTATTTTTTATCCTCAATGGGAGTCAGTGGCTGCCCTATGAACTGTGAAAATTACAAAAAAATTGGCATACTTGGAGTGATGGTAATGAATAGTAATCTGACCAATTTTGTGGTCTGCAGGTCAAAAGATCAGAAAAATTGCTATTTTTGCTAATAACTGTTGAACAGTCTGATACCGATTTTGCCACGATTGAACGAACCACGTGTCCACCATTTTGAATGTTGCCATAAATTGCAATATCTTTTAAACGATTTGACATCTAGACACAAAATTTGGTAGGTATCATCATCGGCATGCCCTGAAGATACCTGATAAGTTTGAACACAGCGCCACCTTGTGTTTTGGAGATATACGTTTTTGTTTTGTTGTTGCAAAAACGTTTATAACTTTTGGAAACATAGTTTAATGTGCTCTAAGCGATATCACTCGTTTTTAAGGCCAAAACATTTTTTGTCACATACAGCAAACATCTCCTCACTATCCGCTAGCTGCCTGTCCCATGAACGCACTGTAAAAAAACGCGGTCTCTTCAGACACCCCAGGCTCCACAAACGGCTACAAAAACAAACTGTAGCGACCCGCTCTAAGAAACATAAAAAACTGTTCCAGCCAATAACCGACAAGAAGGGTTTGGGGTGGGGTTTGAGGTGGTTAGTGCGCGGATGAGGAGGAGAGAGGGTCTAGCTAGCCTCCGTTTTGTTTGACAATAGTTTGAACGTCAACAAGAAGTGATGTCACCCAGGATCGCTTGGAGAACCTTTAAAAATTTGATTTCTTTGTGTCATTATGTTCCTTGGTTTATGCCGATTCCGACAAAATCTAATTTGTCATTTTCCAACAATGTGGTTGTCTGCCATATTAAAGAAAAAAATATATATATATATATATACCGGTATATATATAAAAAAACATTTATTTTGCTACTTCTCAGACAATCTTTGGACCTAGCCGCACAGAAATGACTGAATGGATTTTTGGTATTCGCTAACGTTCCTGAGAAATATCTCTCCAAATTTGACCCTGCCTGTGTTTGTTGTCTTATGTTAGTTGGCTTAGCATGTTAACTTTGGCATCTGTGTGAAAACACGTATTCCCAGTGGCGCAATGAGATGAGCGACAAACACCTGGCGCAGAGATTGTGGGTTTGAGTCGGTGTGGGGCAACTTTATAAAATTGTGTGTAATATGTGTGTGTGAGAGAGAGAGAGACGCAGGCACGATCGAACTGTGTGTGTGTGTGTGTGTGTGTGTGTGGGGCGCGGGCGCGATCGAACAGTGGAAACAAAAACATACTCCGTCATTTTGTTCATACAGGGCATCATTCAATCTGCAAAGTGTTTACTTATATTTGTGTACACTCGCAATAGTAATGTTACAGATAGCTGAGGCTGCTTGACTGAAGAGGCGCGTCCACCGGCCGGCTCAGTCTCACACAAAGCCCGCCCTTTTACCCATATATGGATTGGCCAGAAGGTGGGCAGGGTTAGGCTTTCCCAAGATTTTCAAAGATGTCGCCGCCCATACCCCCCATAAACAGCTTCAAAACCGTTATTCAGAAAGTCTATGGGTGACATCACAGATGCTTTGTACATATTTTTTACAGTCTATGGTTCAAAGGTTTCCTAATAGAATCCAAAGTCAAAACATGCCAGGCTGGGCCCCGGACTTGCTGCTAATAGCTAAATTTATTATTATTTATGGTGTTTAATTGAGTTTGTTTTGTCTCAGATGTACGATCGAGCTCTCAGTGCCCCATCCAGTCCCACTAAAGCCGACCCGTCAGGACGGAGAAGCTGGGAGGAGCCGAGCTGGATGGGGTCGTCACCGCGGACACTGAACCGTGACATGAAACAGAACGTCAGCCGCTCTCTACAGACGCTCCCTACCTCCTCCAGCTCCTTCAAGCCAGGTAACGAATCTCTGGTGCCTTGCAGACATAAAATACTGTGCTTTTGAATGCTAAGGCCATGAGACAACATGTGCTTTTCAATTCAAAAAAAATATTTTCATAGATTTGAGGAAAGGTAATATTTTTTTATTTTTTATATTCATTGTCAATTTGAATTCATTTAATTTATTTATTTTTAAGCCTGGGCCACCATAGACATGGTTTATCCTTTGTTTGTCCTATTCTAACCTGTATGCTTATCGTTTACCAGGCTTGTACATAACGAAGTGTCTTCTCTACTTGCTCAGTGGGTATTTAAACCCTTCCTTAACCAACACACAGTAGGATTCTGTAGCCCCTTTATTAGTTTTCTGGGCATTAGGGTTGTGCTTGATAATTTTGAGTAGTTGATGAGTTGTCTGAGGGAATTATCAATATCAAGTAAGCATTGGAAATATTCAGAACCTCTCTCGTTGTTATATGACTAGTTCATCGTCCTGTGCCATCTCTCCTCCCTCATTGTCCAAGCCTAGTATCAATCTGTGTCTGGAAAACTAAAGATTGTGTTGTTTTAGGCTGAGTGTTGTGATAAAGTAGAACTATTCTACCTTGACCTTTTGAATGTTAAATATGATCAGTGCCATTTAAGTCTATTTTTGTGTTTTAGATTCTTTACATTGTGTTATGGGCCGCGGTGGTGGCGGCTCTGGTAAGGCTGAACTTCAGAGGGCACGGATTCGTCTCTCACTGCAGGAACACCTCTGGGCCTTCTTTCACGAGCGAGTGGCGATCCCCTCAGAAGAGCAGGCCGTAGCTCGCCGAGCCGCGTTGGATATCTGTGCGGAGCTTCGATTCTTCCTCCACGCCAAACTACCTGATATGCCCCTACGAGAAATGTACCTAAGCGGCAGTCTGTATGACGACCTCCAGGTGAGAACAAAGGGGAACCATTCAGAGAGTGTTATAAGGGGCTTTCGCACCAGAGGAACCTTTTCTTAGTTCCTATAACTATTAAAAGTTCATCTTTTTGGTAGGTTCACACTGCAGGAACTGGGAACAATTTAAGTTCTAGGAACGCCTTTTGAGGGACTTAAATTAGATCCTACTTCAGAATAGGGTCTAACCCAGTACAATAGGAACTACCAGTGGCGTAAGTGTATGCTGATTGGCCGAACAACCGGAAACCAGCACCTACCATTTAAAAAAAAGCTGTGTACATAGACAGATTATTGCCTTCATATTTACTCCAAAATCTAACTCTACGAACATGGAAAACAGTGATAGATAGACCTCTCAACCTTTACACTAAGGAGAAAATCCAACGCAACTTTGATGAGAACAAGCAAAACATGATTATGCATTTCTGCTCAGCTAGTGACTGAGCATCGCAACCACACGGCAAATGCTAATACTTTTTCAAATACTGTCTATTTTCTTTGCATAACAGTTCTACCTAATAACGTATTAGATATGACTGTTAAACAGATTGTAAACTAATGAGGACGGAGAATACACGCTGTGTGCTCGGGCTCTGGTGTTCTGAGCGGAGTCAAAATAAAAATCACAACAACAAGCGTGGCTTACGTTACTTCAGAGTTCCTACAGGTGGTGCGAATGCAACCAGGAAAATGGCTCTAGGGAACATTTAGATCTCGAGGAACCGCCCTGGTGGCTAGTTCCTATAACTACCTGGTGCAAAAAAAACCTATAATTCTGTCCCATAATGATAAGCAAGAATATAGGGAAAACATGGCCTTCAATTGAAGTACTTCTGATATACACTACCATTCAAAAGTTTGGGGTTGGTATGGTTTTTTTTAATGTTTTGAAAGAAGTCGCTTATAGCCTCTTCAAGGCTGCATTTATTTAAACAAAAATACTGTAAAAGTTAGAAATGATTATAATTCAAAATAGCTATTTTCTATTTGAATATACTTTAAAATGTAATTTATTCCTGTGATGCAAAGCTGAATTTATAGCATCATTACTTCAGTGTCACATGATCCTTCATAAATTATTCGAATATAATGATTTGATGCTCAAGAAACATTTATTATTATCAATAAATGTTTTTTTTGCTTATTAATTTTTTTTGTGAACATTTTTTTCGTTTAATTATTAGGTGGTGACTGCTGATCACGCCCAGCTGATGGTACCCATGATCCTTGAGAAGAATCTCTGGTCATCCATTCCTGGTGAGGACACCATCATGAACGTCCCTGGCTTCTGGCTGGTTCGTCGGGAAAACCTCGAGTACTTCCCTCGTGGAAGCAGTTACTGGGACCGTTGTATTGTGGGTGGTTACCTTTCCCCAAAGAGCGTCCTAGAAGTTTTCGAGAAGCTCGTCGCTGGATCCATCAACTGGCCCGCCATCGGTAGCGTTTTAGATTACGTCATTCGACCCGTGGTCCCATCGGAAACGCTTACGCTAGAAGTGCAGTATGAAACGGACCGTCGCCTTTACGTGGACTTCCTCCCGTTGCTTGTCATGGAGGACGGTGTCTCACTGATCGCCAAACCACATCGTTTGGCTGCCGAACGGCACGAGAACCTGTGGAGGCAAAGTTTTCGCGTGGCGGAAACAACAAAGTTACGTGCCCTTGATCAGGAAGATGGCGGGTGCCGTTGCGCATGTCTTAAAGTTGTTAAAGCCGTGTGTAAACTGAATCCAGCGCTAGCACGATTAAACGCAAGCCAGCTCACTAACGCAATCCTTCTCCTGAGCGAACGGGAGGGCGATTGGACTCAAGAAGCGCTCGCCGACCGTTTCATGCAGCTGGTTCGTGCACTAGTGGGACACCTAGAGGCTGGGAGGCTACCCTGCATCCTAAATCTCAAAGTCAATCTGTTCTGTGAGCTAACGCCACAGGAAATAGACGAACTGGGATACACGCTCTACTGCGCGTTGTCCGACCCAGAGAGCCTTTTGAGAACTGTTTAACAACTCCTGCACACACACGCTACCACTGTTTGGTCATGGAGTTTATACACAAACCAAAATAATGGCAATGTTTTCATACGAGTAGATTAGTAACCCCAATTGTTTTTTAATTATACCATCAGTTATTTTCAGGTACAGCAAACTCATCTGTTAGTCATATTTTATATGGCATATCATAAATCATTTAGGTGTTTTTGTTTTTCATGATGCACAGTGAATTGGCATGAAGATTATATCGTCTAAATGTGATATTCTTATAAATTCAGGCACAGTCATCTCATGTGTCCGTTATTGCACAAAATGCATTGAGATTTCATGGAGCTAATTTGGCATGTTACAGTGATACATTCTTGGTTTTGTTCCCCCGTTTTGTTTTGTGGAACATGGTTCAGTATTTTCTTGATTTGTTCATAAACGCTTACAACAAAAGACTATTTCTTTCCATTATTCAAAATTAATTGCAAAGAAAAACAATATTTTTCTTGTCAGTTTGTGCCAATAAAATATGCAGATTACCTGTATGACAAGTAGTGCTACTGGAGAAATGTTATGTAAGGATTTTTATTTGTTGGTGATGTAGCATACATTGCTTTTCTTCATACTCTTTCAAAGGTCGCTCATAGAAATAAGATGCTATTGAAACGGGTTAATACACACTGCTGAAACCAGAAGAAGCTAAACACCTGAATCGATCATCAAAAGATATGTTTAAACTCCTTTAGAATGGCTAAACAAAGAGCAGATGTGATTTGTGTTGTATTGAAGCTGCCCATGCAGACCTCCTTACATCTGTTGAATCATTTAAAGGGTTTAGGAAAACAGAAATGGAAGGATGTTTCCCCTCTTGTCTATATTGTATGAGGATGTATGGGTTAAAAGGAATGTTTGACTGAACCGAAAGGATATTGTGTGCAAAATATATACAAGAGCCTAATAAAACCGACTTGACATTTTCGTATTTTTGTACTGATTGTACAGATGTAACCAAAACTATTTATGTATATCTTATGATCATACTGTGTGCTTGGAGAGTCGTCTGATAGAACAAAATATAAAAATAGGCTGTCTCCGCTATGAAATGCCAAAACTCAAAAGATCATGTGTATTGAAACATATTTTGCTTGCATAAACACCGGAACACCTGTGTCGACCTGTGTGATGTAGCAGATAGACATATATGATATGAAAGCAGCACGAACCCAAAGTAGATCTGCTAGTGGAGTTCAGCTTGGCCTAGTACTTTGCATGTGATGCGTCTGTACTTGTTTCTTCATTTTCTGGTGATTATTATTTTTATAAAACAGCACTTTGTATCATTTGTTCTGTAAGAGTGATTTGTGTCTCTGTACTGCAATAGAGAGCAGAGGATGATAATAAAATGGAGTGAAACTATTAATGTGAATTATTTTTCTCTCAGTACAGTTATGACTCTTAATAGCAGACATACAACACTGTGCAAAAGTTTGTGGTCTGTAAGATGTTTTTTTTTTTGGGAAGAAATTAATACTTTTTAACAATTTAATGCATCCTTATTGTATTAAAGTAACAGTTAAGACATTTATAATATTACAATAGATTTCTACTTCAAATAAATGCTGTTCTTTTGGGGGGAAATGTATCACGATTTCTACAAATATTAAGCAGCACAACTTCTTGATCATCAAATCATCATATTAGACTGATTTCTGAAGGATCATATGACACTGAAGACTGGAGTAATGATGCTGAAAATTCAGCTTTACTATCACAGGAATAAATTATATTATAAAATATAGTAAAATAGAAAATGGTTATGTTAGATTATATTTATTACTGATTTAACTGCATGTTTTTATTTAAAAATGAGCAAAAGAGTCATTTCAAAAACATTTAAACATCTACTGACCCCAATTTAATGGTAGTGTATTTGCATTCATGACTTCGAAATTAGATCTGTTGAAGGGAAATTAAATTAACTTCAGTGGTATGACTGAAGTTCAGCCAAAGGTACATATCATAATCAACATTTGTTGCAGTTCTGTTCATGTTAGATGTATTTGAAATGGTGGCACATCTGACTGTCAAGTGTTATGTCCTATAAATCATGTGATGGACATTTTGCAACATTTCAGGAAACAGACTGAAGATGACCGATACTACAAACTGTTTGAGGGTATAATAATCGCAGTATGCAGAACCCATGTCTCTTTCTGTAGGCTCGGAGATGCAGCCAATGAAATCCCTGCTTACAATTTGGACTATATATACACAGTATAGAAATAAAGATCTGGAAAAAACTTTATTAACTCCAGGTTTGGAAGAACTTTTCCTACAATTTCTAGTTCAACGATTAGACAGTGATTAAAAAAAACCAAGCAGTCATGGTCAGCTTTAACAGAAAGTTCATTTCAGTTTGGTAAATCGAGTAAAACACACCAGTGTTGTTAACCCTTTAAGTGTCACCCCCCTTTTTTTGAATATACATGAAAATGCACATTTCGAACTTAAATGGTTGTAATTCAAGAATGCTTTGGAATATAGACGTAAGATTGGTCTCGTTTTTAAGAAGACATTTGGCAGATTTTTGTAGAAGTGAAATAAATTGAGAAAGTGAAACAGAAAAAAAGTTATAGAAGTTTGAGTTTATGAAAATGTACAATGTAAAAAAATTAATTATTCATATTTTATATAAAAATATATATTTTCAAAACCTGGGCGACTCTAAAACTGCAAAAAAATCAAAGCCAAAAATCTGAACAAGTTGTGTTTCAAATTTTAGGTTGATTTCTCAAAAAATGAGCTTTCAGTAAGATTTTGTTTGGGCGCAGTACCCAACTTTTTCACTAGATGACTCCATTACTGCCCATATAAGGGCGCCTCCATTTCCATATATTTTTTGAGTGATCTGAGCCATTATTTCCACAATTTTCAATAAATTTATGAAGTAGACATCTTATTCAGAAGTAATATGAGAAGTTTGGCAGATTTTGATATGAATTCCACCTCTAAGAAACACGTAAAAAGAACACGCATGTGCGTTATAGCTTCCTGCCACAAATGGTGAATCTATATTTTTTTTCTTTATATTTAAAACTTGGTATTTTTTTCAAAAATAATTGAATGGATGCTATCTTTTGAACTCTTGGCATGAAATCAAACTGAGGTTTCTCCCCTTCTTTCATAATTTTTCATGTTCATCACTATTTCAAAATAAAGGTCTAAACACCTTTGGAGTATGAAAGTATTCTTGTGCAAATTGATAAATTATGGCTCCTCTGTAATTTATTTTGAAAATCAATCACCAAATATGGAAACTAGAGATTGTAAGCTTTCAAATGATATATAGTTTGTCAATATTAGTTTAGGTTTAGTATAGGATATTACTGTTTTAAAAATGTAATGAATTTGGGCCCACCGGTGGGCCGGTGACACTTAAGGGGTTAACATTATCAAAATGATACACACATACAGAAGTCAACTGACAAAAGAAAACTCAAATACAAAAGTTACAAAACTAGAAATTTACCAACCATGTAATCCATCTTTATTAAATGTACTATTAATAGCTAAAGTATAAAATAAAAAAGTATAGTTTGACTCAATCTATTGAAACTTAGTGCAAAATAAAAACACAATGCAGCCTTTTAAGGGGAAGTACAGAGAAACCCTAGTTAAACAAGTTTTAATCTTGAAAATGTATCCCGTCACTTCAGGCATTTGTTGCTTTGCTCATGTCAATGTCGCATATTTCAACTTGCAATTAATATAACAACTTCAAACAAAACAGTGGTTTCTGTATAGCTAATGGTCCATTAGATCCAGTACAATATGATGTCATTCACTCTCTGTTCACTTGGCAGGAGCAAAGCCAACGCGGTCCGCTTCCCTGTCAAATACAGTGTAGTAGCGGCCGATGAACACGTCTCCCAGAATCCACAGCGGCCCGGCGGGAGGCGGGATATCCATAGCCATAAAGCCAGACAGACAAACACTCACACCCATATGAGTCACCTGAGAAGAGAGAAAAATTAGGTCAATTTAATTCAATAGAGCGTAACAGTCGGGTTCTGGAAGTAAAAACTCAAAACAAAAACAAATCCCAGTTCAGATTGATTTTGAACTATAACCTTTTGAACGAAAAGATAGTCTTACTGTGAGCTACGAGGTTGTTATTCGATGGTATTTGCTTCTGCTGAAGCCATCAGCCCGCTTTATTCCAGCTTAATTTTAAATAATCGTGTTTAACAGCGGAATTCCAGTATTGAAAAACTGCATTACACATGATTCTATACAAATAATTACACAATCAGTCGAAAAAAGCAACACGCTGAAAAATATCTCTTTAGCTCCGCCCACTCCCAGGAAGCACTGCAAATTACATAATCGAGTCAGTCTCTCTACGCTCTTGTATTGTAAAATGTTTGTATATTATATATAGCAATAAACTAAATTATATTGCTTTTATACATTTGATCAACATTCGTAAAGGAGTAGTTTTAGATTTCTTCATCGTTTTTAATTCGATTATGCTGTTCGCAAGGCTTCGTGGGATTGTAGTTCTTTCCCTCAATAAAACCGTTAAGTACACTTAGTCTTGTGCCTTTGTCTTTTTGTCCGAGTCAAAACCTTTTTGCTTCAAATCAAACATTGCACTGTTGTGATTCACCTCATGGCTCTTTGGCTTGGTTCATAGGCTTAGAACTCTTTAATGAAGAAAAATCCCTATGGGAAAATGAATGGAAAAAATACTTCTGGAACCAGCTGAAATACTTGCGCTTAAAAAGAGGGCGGGCACTAATGCACTATATTATTTACTTGCTGTAACTTTGCCGTTTTTCAACCCGCTTTGTATTGTTATTGTTCGGTAGTACATGTAAATGAACTTTTTACTCATTCTCCGTGTTGCGAAGAAACCCAGAAATTCACGTTTATTTGTCAGCAAAAGTCTGAATGTTGACGACTTTTGACAGCTCAGTTTAATTTTGCCAGCAGCAAAGTAGCTCTTCAATATTACATTCATTTCAGAAGTAGTCTTATTCGGTCTCCTGAGATTGGACTAGATT
Organism: Chrosomus eos; assembly: GCA_036326025.1. Classification (NCBI taxonomy): domain Eukaryota; kingdom Metazoa; phylum Chordata; class Actinopteri; order Cypriniformes; family Leuciscidae; genus Chrosomus; species Chrosomus eos. The sequence goes on from CM070821.1 coordinate 15,541,000, forward strand.
CCAAACATAAAAGCAACAGAAAATGTAAATGATTATCATAAATTGAGATTCTGTGACAGATTATGAGGTTCTAGATTTGAACATGGTACATATGTTCAAGAACCTCCGCAGACTAAAAGGAAAACCCCAGCAGATCCTGTACCTTCAGAACATAGTCCTCTCCAGTTAAGTTGAGCATCTTCCCTCCTACGCTGAAGGACACAACGGGAAGTGATGGAATCTTCTTACAGTCAATCCAGTACTACAGAGGAAACATGAAAACATTTACATTACGACTTCCTCACTTTATGCTAAAATAAATATATAAAATAAACAATTAAAAATATTAAGATGAAAAGTGTCAAAAAAAAGTTTATGAAGGTACATTTAAGACCTTTTTCAGAGCAAGTAGAGGACATTTAAGGAATACATTATTTTTAACGTCAATATGTTCTCTAAATGTAAACGTCTAGGGGGAAAAACAGTTGTATTAGCAACACTTTAGAGTTTAAAAATACAACAGATATTGATTATTAAATTAATTTGACAAAAAAGCTTGAATTGTTCTGCTGCCTACCGCAAGTACTGCACAAAAAGTGATTTTCTTCCTCAACAAGACAATCAAAATGCAAAATGTCTTGTTTTCTGTAAAATTGATCAAAATGATGAAAATGAAATAATACATGACTAAATATCTGCCAATGGGCTGAGACAAACCAACTTAATTCAAAGGCAAGTTTGGATAACTCATTGGCAGATGTACGTTCTTGTTCTATGCATAATAGTTCACACAAAAATTGTCTCATCATTTTTACAGATTTGGAACAACTTGAGGGTGAGTAAATTTCTTTGTTCTGTTGAAAACAAAGAAAGATATTTTGAAGAATGTGGGAAACTGAAGAGTTCTGGGTATTTTTTTCCCTATGAAAGTCAATGGTGCCCCAAAACTTTCTTTGATCTGCTGAACACGGTGAGTTTTCAAGTTATTTGAACAACTTGAGGGTGAGTAAATTGATTTTAGTTGAACTACCCCTTTTATTTTGTTAAAATTTTCAAGACGTAAATGTATCTCGATTCAAAGATTTTTAGAATCAGTTTGCAAAACAGGACAAATATGTTTGCAACGAATCATGCAATTTAAGATTTCAGCTCTAATTTGAGCCCTTTATTTGCAAATTAAGACGAACAAAAAATACGAAGAAGATGAAGACTGTCATTTCAGTTCTTTTACGGCTGTGATTAATAGTGTTTTATATACATTTAGATATTTTAGCTGGAGTTCTCCTCACCTCTCCCATAAGCAGAGGTATGGCTCCTATAGCTTTCTGCAGGGCCCGCACCTCTTGAACCGGCCCTGTGATCATTGATGTTCCCGTGTCAACAATTGCCTGGCATCCACTTTTGCAGAGGGTAAGAGTGCCACCTACCTGAACCCTGTAGGAAAATTACCAAATGACATAGATTTTGTCTCAGATACCAACAATCAGAGACTGAACCCCAAAAAATTGTTGATAATCCGGTAAACCAAAATCAATCAAGTCTGTCTAAAACGAGGGCTAATCCTTGAGCAGAATCGTTGAAAAGCCACAGTATTGGCTTTTGAAACAGTAATGGTGATCACATACTCATCCATCTTTATCTGCCAGTAGGCTTTTCGCGTAACATTGACGTAATGCAGATCACCGTCGAAATACTGGTTGTCAAAACCTCCCAGCATCAGTTCGCCTCCAACCGCACCTGCAGGGTCCCTGCACACAACATTTATTAATAAACTTTAGCTTGTTCATTAAGCCAACTTTTAGGTTATTCACACCTTATAAAAGACATTTAGTCCCCAAAATGTAGTCAAAACCTGACGCACACAGGTTTGTCACAAATCATTCAGTTAGAAAAAGAGAGGCACTTTTTGTACAGACAGAACAATCAACTATTGTGTGATAAATTGGCCATAACATGCACGTGCGTTTTGGAAAGCAAGGAGGGGGTGGCACTGCTATGCAAGCAGTAGTGAGTCATGCGTTACCGTTTAACTCAAGAATAAATACAATTCTTTCATGCTTAAGGTCAAACTATCAGTCTACATCTGTAGCCACATTCTTCAAAATTATAAAACTGAAATGGAGAAGAAAATAAAGGAACCTCAGATAAGGGAAACAAGGTCATTTCCCAGTTTCTTCCCAAACTCTCCCGTGTCAATATTAAATGTCCACCGATTGGCTAAAAGAATCTAAACCAAAAAAAAAAACAGTAAAATGAAACTTGAAATGGAGTAACAGGAGCCAAGAGCAGAAGCAAGCCTTACCGGTTGATGTAAAAAGAGAAGATATTCTGGGGCAGGATTTTGGCCGCCATGGCTGTGTCAAACACCGGCGTAATCCCATCTACAGAAATGGCGGGGTATGCCATGCCCAGGACGCCATCAAAACGTGCCACCACGAACACAATCCCAGGCTGTTTAACCGCCTCGGCAAACTGCTGGTCTGGCACCTTCAGCCCTGCCAACTACAGACAGAAGAGAATGAGAGAGCATCATGTTAATGCCTCAACTAGTGTTGTTATCGTTAACTATTAAAAGTTTCGTTATTTGGAGTAAAGCTGAAATAAAAACAAATTGTACACTGGTGGTCAAAAAAAGTTTTAAAAATGTAAAGTATTCCTGTGATGCAAAGTCTTCAGTGTCACATGATCCTTCAGAAATCATTCTAATATGATGATTTGATGATCAAGAAACATTAACTTGGCTTTATTTTTAGATTTTCAGTTTTGATTTGAATGCTTTTGTCATTTATATATGATTTCATTTTATTTTAAGCAATTTTAGCACTTATTTTATTTCAGTTAGTTGCCAAAGCAATATTATTCATTTTCATTTGCTCACCAAGGTTGAATGTATTTGATCAAAAATACAGTAAAACAGTAATATTGTGATTTTTTTTATTTTAATACATTTTAAAAAATGTAATTTACTCCAGTCTTCAGTGTCTTCTTAAAAATCATTCTAATATGATGATTAAGTAATTTTTTAATGCTTAATTTTTGGCTCAATATTTTCAACATTGAAAATAATTAATATAAACAATAATAAAATAAGACTGGCATCAGTAACTACAACATTATTGGTTTGTTTCTAAACAAGTTCAAAAGAACTTCAATTTTGAACACAAAGCTATCAGATTTCTTTGAAGACCTGTAATACTGTGTGGTATAGTGGTTCAGTTTTATGACGCTTTTACAGCTTTCATGACAGGTTACTGAAGTCTTTACTCACAGTAACTGTATCCTGACTGATGAAGCCAGAGAGACTCCCTCTGCCGTACGGATGGCGAACTCTGTGCCATTCTGAACGTACGTGCTTGACTTCTTAGAGTTGTAGCGATGGTGTAACCCTGATAGACAGCAAGAGTAAAAGCACAAAGTTACTAAAGAAAACAAAAATCAAATACAGATCAATACAATCATTCAAAACATCACTCACAGCATGCTATGTCCAAGTAGGAGCAATGGATAGATGGAACCCAGAGGTTGGATGATCCAGTGTCAAACAGCACAGTGAAGTCCTGAGGAGGGGTACCAATACTGACCACTCCAAAATACTGGGCCTGAAGAGGGAGAAAGGAATACCAGACTTAAATTCTTTACACAAGAATTAAAGGCATACAACAAGGGATAGAATGTCAAGTTCTCTTACATCCATGAAGTTGGTGAGTTTCTCTACAGGTGATGGTAGAGGTGTTGTTTGCGGTGTTGTTGTGGTAGTAGTAGGGATTGTAAATTTGTCTTTGGAGGTTTTCTCTCTGGCCATGGATTTGATCTCATCAATAGTCTTCCCATTGTCAGCCATCATGCGGCGCACAGTGCGCGTCTTGTGCAGAGGAATTCTACAGATACAGTATGATAAAGAAATAAAGCACCCGAGCGCGTGCACCTGCTTCAAGTAGTTTATTGCATCTATAAAAGGTCACAAGATTTTCCAAAGAGAATGTTAGTGCTTGTACGTGCCATCACTGGAAAGGCAATGCTATTTTTTTGCTACGTCGTATCGATTATTTCAACTACGTTCTCTAGGTTCTTTTTTTGCAACCTATGAAAATCTTCCCAGAAAATTATATTTAATAGAGAACCAGAACACTCCCTGTAGGTTATTTTTTAGATTTTGTTTTGCTGAAATGTGCTAGGCTACGTATATTGTGCATAGATTATTAAAACCTGACCGGATTATATCAGTCAAATGATCTAATAATTTTACCAATGTTTAGCCCTATACCATGGTTAATGGAAACATAAATCAGGTGAATAATTAATAACATCGCGCGTTCGGCACTTTAATAAGCAGCTAACTTAATTCCCGAACTAATTATCTGCGCAACAGGACTAAGACCGGTTTATTTAATTGTGGAGCAGGTTCAGACAGAGATAGTAGGCTAATTACGTACCCTGAAAGTTAGGCTACCTCCGTTTTTGAAACCGAAAGTTAAGGCTTACCTCAAACATACCCACATAGGCTATATGTCACAAGGTCACAACCCGTGGGAAACATTTACCCCCAGTTCACATGTTACGGTTTACAGTTTGTTGCCATGCTCGGTCATGTGAGTTCAACTTCCTGGTCCAAAGCATCAGTTGGTGTTATAAAATAGCTTTTAGACAAAACGTCCTATTGCAGCCAGACTAAACTGAAGAAATATAATGCTTCGGATTTGTTGATTGTAGATAAAATTTTATTGCAATAGCCTGCTCAACTTGATACTGTGTAAGTTAATGCGCACTCATGGGACTGTTTACGTTTTTTTGTAGCAAACTCTTTTATGAATAGTTAGCAGCCTAACGTTACATTTATGTAGCCTAAATATGAGCAGGACATAAGACGCGCTTACATCGATTAAAAAAAATAAATAAATGATGCATTAACCTACCTGATTATTGCTTGGCTGTCCTCAATTAACAGCCAAATTAAAAACGCAAAAATGTGAAAGCGATTCATTCTCTGATCTTTAAAAGAAACGAAATAGTTTAACTTAAGATCTAAAACAAATTCAATACTGAAGTACGCTTTACACCGCCTCCCCTTGTGCACAACTTCGTGCAAGTTCGGGGCTTTCCGTTCTCCTTAAGCCTATAGCCTGATTGGCTAGCAGCACTCATGTAGCACTACTATTGGGTAAACAACAAATCAATCAAGTTCAATTTCACACACCCGCGACCGCTTCCTCAACGCAATGGCTGCTGAAATGAAATGAGGTGTAACTGGTTTTTAATGACAGATCGTGTGTTTATGTTTTAGTAATCTATTTTAAATTTGCCTAGTTCGAATTTGGCTCCCAAATGAGCAACCATGACACATTTCAATCTTTTCATCTTTCATCTTTCAATCCAAGTAGGATCATGTAGCTAAATAATGACAAAAATATCCTTCCTCTTTTTCGTTGAACAGAAACTAATGCAATAACCAAAGGAGGAAGTGGAGTAGCCTAACCAACAAAACCTAAACCCAGATCCCCCCACAGAACTAGGCCAGCACAGGCAACAGCAACACTATTTCTTCAGTCATTCAAAAGTAGACATGTAGGCAACCCATTTTGATGAAATTATACTTGTACATTTTATTTTTTCTCTTTTACTTACTTTTTATAGAAAGTTTTTTTTTAAAGTGATGGGTTAAGAATATATGAATGCTGTAAAAACAGTTAATTGGTCAACAATTTTACTTTAAAAAATATATTTTCGAGTAGGCTATGTTTTGGAATTTGTGGTCAAATAAAATAATTATGAAAACATGAAAAAAGGTGCATAATAAGTATGCTTATATTATTTAGCCTCATTTAAAAAACAAAAAGACAGAAAATAACCAACACATCAAATTACAGCAATTTTTCTTTATTTAAATCGTAAAAACACACACAGTAATATCCCGGCAGCTGGGGTGCCGAAGAAAAACAATGTAAAATAACAAAAAATAACCACCAGGTAAAAATTAGAGTAATTTTCCTTTATTCAAACTACATTTTTTTGCTGTAATTTTACATAAAATTTTACAAAAAATAAATAATATGATTTTTAAAGTTTAATTAAGGATCTTAAATACTTTGTGGAAATTTATGTAAAAACCATGAAATTACCAATATTGAACACTGCTACAATTGAAGTAATCACCCTCAAGTGCAAAACTTATTTCACAATTGCAACAATATACCGATATAAACATTAGTTAATAAGTTCAACAATATACCAATATAGTAACACTAACTGTAACCATGAATGTTTGGCCGGAATAGTAAAATGCTTTCAAGTACGTCACACATCTTTTTCCAGCACTTTATTTGTTTATCCTTCAAAGATAACCCCCGTTTCTAGGAAGGTGTAGGAAAACGTACTCGGTTACTAACGTAACCTCGGTTCTCTCTAGAGAGGGAACGAGTACTGCGTAATATCTTACGCTATGGGGAAAACTCTTTTCCACGAGATATTGAAGCCAAAAATTATCCTTAATTTTTTATTAATGTAAAACGCTTTGCAGCAGCAAGCAGACATAGGCGAGACAGCTCGCGCGCCTATTGGCTGCCCTGCGGCAATAGCAGCAGCCTATCGAGAGAGGCTCTGCGTGACGTCACGACGAATGGGGGCCTTTCGCGCCCATATCGTCACGTCCCGCCAGAAAGGGCGTGGTCTCGCCCTATATCTAGGCTCGATAGCTGCTCTTACGTTGGTTTTCATCGCCGAAGCGAACCAGAGCGTATTCCAAGCACGGCAAGATACGCAGTACTCGTTCCCTCTCTAGAGAGAACCGAGGTTACGTTAGTAACCGAGTACGTTCTCTTACGAGAGTATCTCTCGTACTGCGTAATATCTTACGCTATGGGGAACACAATGCAACACGCCGTGCTGGTAGGGATCCAACACCGAAGTCCCAGGGGCCGAAGCCCGGGGCGCATATAGTGCATAATCACCATAAACTCACAGAGAGTGAGGGAAGAGAGGCTACAAGCATCATTCCCTGTAAATAGCATCCGAAGGAGCTGATCATGTGACAAATAGACCATACCGTCAGGGTGAACATTCAGCCTGAACTGGGTGGCCACAAGTGTGTCGACATTTTAATGAGCTGCTGTACCGGTCAGTGAGCAATACGCAGGTCAAACTCAGTATCTGAGCCGCACAGCGGGCAGATAGCACTGAACTTTATACCGCCAAAAGCTTAGCTTGCAAGGCGGGAACCTCCAGGTTATAGTATTTTATAAATGTAGACGGCGAGGCCCAGCCCGCGGCCATACAAATATCTTGCAGGGTAACCCCGCTAGACCATGCCCACGAGGAGGCCATGCCTCTTGTGGAGTGCGCTCTAACACCCAAAGGGCACTGTAGGCCCTTAGAAGTGTAAGCCAGCGCTATGGCACCGACTATCCATCTGGATAGGCTCTGTTTCGAAGCGGCAAGTCCCTTAGCACGGCCGCCAAACGAAACGAAAAGCTGCTCAGTCTGTCTGAAACCAGACGAGCGGGACACATAAGCCCTTAGTGCCCTGACAGGGCAAAGGAGACTCGCGTCCTTCTCCTCATTGAGAACCGGAAGGGCAGACAGGGAAATCACCTGGGCCCTGAACGGTGTGTTGAGGAATTTTGGCACGTAGCCGTGCTTCGGTTTGAGTATGACCTTTGAGTCATTAGGTCCAAACTCCATGCATGACGCGCTCACTGAGAGCGCTTGCAAGTCCCCTACGCGCTTCACTGAAGCGAGAGCCATAAGAAACGCTGTCTTGAAAGACAAGTGTTTCATGTCTGACGACTGGATTGGCTCGAATGGGGCACCTTTCATGGCCTCCAAGACCGTGGAAAGGTCCCATGTCGGGACTGAAGGGGGCCTGGGAGGGTTTAGCCTCCGAGCTCCTCTAAGGAAACGCACGACTAAGTCGTTCTTTCCTAGTGACTGGCCAGACACCGGTTTTACAAACGTTGCTATGGCCGCCACGTATACTTTGAGCGTGGAAGGGGTCCTGCCCTTATCCAGTAGCTCCTGAAGGAAGGAAAGCACTTCCGTAACCCCGCAGTCTACAGGTGAAAAGCTCTGCGCTTGACACCAAGCAGAGAACACAGACCACTTCGAGGTGTAGAGCCGTCTGGTAGACGGGGCTCTAGCCTGCGCGATCGTGTTTAACACTCCCTCTGGGAGGTCAGCGGGTACCCGTTGATGGCCCATGCGTGCAGGGACCACAAATCCGGGCGAGGATGCCAAATCGAGCCTCCCGCCTGAGAGAGGAGGTCTCTCCTCAACGGTAAAGGCCATGGGGCAGCGCTGGTCAGCTGCATCAGGACAGGGAACCACGACTGGTTTGTCCAGAGCGGAGCTATGAGTAGCACTGGGCATCCCTCCCTCCTGATTCGCTCCAACACCTGAGGCAGGAGTGAGACAGGGGGAAAAGCATATAGGGGGCGGCGGGGCCAAACAGGGGCCAGCGCGTCCCGGCTTTTCGAGAAGAATCTCGGGCAGTGAGCGTTTTCTTGGGACGCGAACAGGTCCACCTGCACTTTGCCAAACGTTTCCCACAGCAGCTGGATCGTCTGCGGGTGCAGAGACCATTCTCCTGCTGGGACGTTGTTTCTGGACAGCCTGTCTGGCCCCACATTTAGGTGACCAGGCACATGCGCCGCTCTCAGCGAGAGCAGGTTGTGCTGAGCCCAGACCAGGAGGCATTCCGTCAGCCTGTAAAGGTTTCGGGACCTGACGCCGCCCTGGCGATTTATGTACGCCACCACTGACATGTTGTCCGACCGGACCAATACGTGGTGGCCTATTATCTGGGGACAGAAGCGCCTCAGCGCTTTGTCGACTGCTATTAATTCCAAGCAGTTTATGTGAAGGAGCTTCTCCCGTACTGACCATAGGCCAGCTAGCGGTCTGCCCTCGAGCAGCGCTCCCCACCCCGAAGTGGAGGCGTCCGTAGACACCACCTTCACACTCGAGGGGATCCCCAGACTCACACCTGACTGATACCAGTCGGTTGCTTTCCATGGTTTCAGAGCCGAAATGCACTGAAGGTCGACCCTGAGGCGAAATAGACCTGCGGTCCACGCCCTGGGGGAAACTCGTGCTTTTAGCCATAGCTGCAGTGGGCGCATGCGGAGCAGGCCCAACTGGAGTACGGAGGCTGCTGAGGCCATGAGACCCAGCATTTTCTGAAACCTTCTGAGCGGGACTATAGAGCCGTGGCGGAAGGATTTCGCGACGTGCTGAATATTCAATCCGCGCTCCGGTGACAGGCGTGCCGTCATGGATAGCGAGTCTAACACTGTTCCCAGAAAGGAAATTCTCCGACTGGGGAGCAGTGAGCTTTTCGCCCAATTGACTGAAAGGCCCAGCTCCTCGAGGTGCTCGAGTAATGCGGCCCTGTGTTCTAAGAGCTCCGTTCGTGAACGAGCTAGAATCAGCCAATCGTCCAAGTAGTTCAAAACTCGCATGCCCCGAAGTCTCAGGGGGGCGAGGGCCACGTCCATGCACTTCGTGAACGTACGGGGTGCTAGGGACAGGCCGAACGGCAGGACTGTGTATTGATATGCCTGGCCCTCGAAGGCGAATCTCAAGAATCGCCTGTGATGGGACGCTATTTGTATTTGAAAATATGCGTCTTTCAGATCTATTGACATGAACCAGTCTCCTTGGCGCACTTGCGCGAGGATTTTCCTGGTCGTAAGCATTCTGAACTGGCGCTTCACGAGCGCTCTGTTCAGCAGCCTCAGATCTAGAATGGGTCTGAGCCCACCATCTTTTTTCGGTACCAGAAAATATCTGCTGTATAAGCCCCCTTCGCTCTGAGCCTGAGATAAAGGTTCTATAGCCCCTTTCCTCAGTAGTTTCGCTATCTCGGCTCGAAGTAGATGAGATACTTCGCTTTTCACCGTAGTTTCGACGCGCGCCGTGTAACGGCGAGGGCGTCGAGCGAATTGTAGCGAATAGCCTCTCTTTATAGTGTTCAGCACCCACTCTGATACCCCGGGAAGCCTTGACCACGCATCCGCGCGAATAGCTAGGGGTAGAATGAAATCTGGGCTCTGGCCGCGGGAAAGCGGCGGCACGAGAGTCCCTGTGTGCTGGGAACACAGCGCCGTGTTTACAGCGTTCGAGGCGGGGGGCGCGCTGATCACAGCGGGCAGCCTGGCCGCACTCAGCTCCTCTAAGGCGGGTGGCGCCGAGAGAGCGAGCGGGGCGAATCCCGTGGGATTCGGCGTGTCTGTGAGGAAATGTGGGCGCGGGGCCGCGGTCACATTTGCTGCACTGAAAACACTGTCGTTTAGGGCCGACTGAATGTGTGTTGGTTTCGTTTTTACAGAAACCGGGGGACACGCAGCGTGTAGTGCAAGCGGGCATTGGGACATGGGCGCGTTCACTACATTGTTTGCACAATCGACCGGAGACGATTTTATTTGTGCGAGCCCTGCACCGTGGCGGGCTGTGTCTGGGTGTGGGAATGGGCACTGGGACGTGGGCATTCTTACAACACTCATAACACCATCGGCCGAGGCCGGAACACCAGAAAATACACTCTTTATTGGATTTATCTGGGTAGCCGTAAAAACAGCTTTTGTGTGCAGGCAAGCGGGCTGAGACACCGGCTGCTTCACTGCAAAATACACTGGGACAGTCACAACGCATGGAACTGAACGAGCGAGAAGTTTTGGTGGAAATCCGGCCGCAGCGGGATCTGAACACCGTCGTTTTCCTAGGGCGGCTAGGAAGACTTTGAGGCCTCGGGCTTGATCTCAATCCTCGGCCGGGGCCCGCGGTGAGGGGTGCGGCGTCCGGCGGAGCGAGACCGCGGTCTCTGATCCCGGGCCTGGCGGCGCTGTGAGGCGGCGGCGGTGGGCGGTGCAGGCTGGGGCTGAGAGCTGCGAGCAGGCGGCTTGGTGCGGCCTGTAGCGGAGCTCGAGCCTTCGGCAGGAAGTGCTTCATAGCCTGAGAAGTCTTCTGCACCTCAACAAACCTGTCCGCGAAGTCTTTGACGGCCGTTCCGAAAAGGCCCTCCGGGGAAATGGGCGCGTCGAGGAACACAGAGCGCTCGGCTTCCGTCATCTCTGACAGCGTCAACCATAAGTGTCTCTCGGCGACGGCGAGAGAGGCCATATTCCGCCCCATGGCTTGTGCAGCGGCTTTAGAAGCGCGTAGAGCGAGGTCCGTAGCGCTCCTCAGGTCCGCCACGCAGATAGCGCCCGGTCCCTCCTCGTCCAGCTTGAGGAGGAGGTCTGCCTGGTAGATCTGCAGAATAGACATCGTGTGCAGCGCTGAGACTGCTTGCCCGGCTGCGGTGTAAGCGCGTCCGTGCAGCGATGATGTCACTCGACAGGCTTTGGACGGGAGCGTCGTCTGAACACGCCGTCCAGCGGAGGGCGGGCAGAGATGTGACGCGACAGCCGTCTCCACCGGAGGAATGGCGAGGTATCCTCTACTTCCCGCACCGTCGACAGCGGAGAATGCCGCGGAGGGTAGAGGTACGCATCCTGGCGGAAAAGGGGGCCTTCCACGACTTTGCAACCTCCTCGTGAAGTTCCGGGAGGAAGGGCGCGGGCCTAGACTTTGACGGAGCCTCGTCTTTCCCGAGAAAGCGTCCGTCCAATCTGTTGCGCGGCGGCAGCGTGGGTGCCCCCAATCGAGGCCGATGCTTTCCACGGCCTTGGTGAGCAGACGCATCAGCTCAGCCTCAATGCCGGCTCTCTTCCCAGAGGGTTGGCGGGAAACGTTAGCGGAGGGGAGGTCCACGGAGCTCGCCCAATCCTCGCTATCCGAAGCCAAGAGAGAACATGCCTCGGTGTTATCGTCCAACTCGATGGCGGATGCGGCGGCAGACGGCGGCCGCTGTCCGTCCGTGAGCGACTCGAGCGAAGCCGGCGAAGCTGGCGGGCGAACCGGCGAGCTTTGGCGGGCTGGAGATAGCTCGGGCGCGCGCTGGGCGCGGCGCTTCTTGCGGCGCGGCGTCACGGCAGGCTGGGATGCGGGCTCGGAGAACGAAGCTAGGCGAGTCCGCAGAGTCACCATAGGCAAACGTTCACAATGATGGCATCCGCCGTCAGCGAGCGCGATGGCCGCGTGATCCTCACCCAGGCAGGACACGCAGATGACATGGCGGTCCTCATCGCTGAGTGGGGCTCGGCAAGAACCACAGGAAGGCATCTTTAAAAAGAAGCCGCTCTTTTAGAGGGGTAGGAAAAAAGGCAGATAATGCAATCACACACACTCTAAGCAGAGGAAAGGATATGTACGCCGGAAAGCGCAGCAGGTACGGCGGCTGAAGGCGGCGAGGCCAGCGACTCCAGGCTCGATGGCACGTCCCGCTGAAGGCTACAGGTCGACGGCGCGGCTTCTCACTCTGGATCCAGCGATGCGGGAGGCTTCGCTGAAGAGATGAAAATCAACGTAAGAGCAGCTATCGAGCCTAGATATAGGGCGAGACCACACCCTTTCTGGCGGGACGTGGCGATATGGGCGCGAAAGGCCCCCATTCGTCGTGACGTCACGCAGAGCCTCTCTCGATAGGCTGCTGCTATTGCCGCAGGGCAGCCAATAGGCGCGCGAGCTGTCTCGCCTATGTCTGCTTGCTGCTGCAAAGCGTTTTACATTAATAAAAAATTAAGGATAATTTTTGGCTTCAATATCTCGTGGAAAAGAGTTTTCCCCATAGCGTAAGATATTACGCAGTACGAGAGATACTCTCGTAAGAGAACTCACACTTATTTAAAAATATTTTTTCTTTTAATAAATATATAGCCTATTTTTTTAAATCAAGGAACTTTCTCTGGCATTTGTTTCTTTTTGCTGTATCGAACACGTACCAAACCATGACACCACTGTGTCCTATCAAACCGAACAGTGAATTTTGTGAACCATTACACCCCTACTTATTACAGATGTTGATCTACCTCAAAGTTTGCCTTGATTGTTCTTTTACACTTTTACACTGCACACATTTTATAACATTTTATTTAATTTCAAGAGTTTCTTTAAACACTTACTTTTTTATCTTAATATAAGACATAAAGAAGATATTTTTGTTTACATTTTATTTTGTTTTTGACTGCTAAAACTAATAGTTTTTTGCCTTAATAATGTGGATAAATAAAAAAAAACTAAATTCAAACTTTTCTACTTGTCTTTTAAAAAAAGTTATAAAAAATTTCAATAATCATCGATACCGAACGAACATTTTTTAGCTATATCGCACAGCCCTATACCAGACGCCTCTATGCCCTCAAGTGGTCAGCATTCAAGCTGGTGTGCAGGACGAAATAAAGACCCACACATATGTGAAGTACCTCTAGTACTTTCCTTTTTTCATAAGCTGCTGGACCGCTGCTGACCTTAAACCGCTTTTACTCAAAACCGCACTCCTGCTAGCGCTGGCTTCGGTCAAAAGAGTAAGCGACCTGCATAAGCTTTCCATAAGCGCTGCATGCCTTGAGTTTGGGCCTGGCGACTCCAGAACGAGGCACGGCTATGTTCCTAAGGTGCTCTCACCACCGTTCAGAGACCATATCAGCTCTACCAAACTTGGATGTCCTTTTTGGATGTCCAGTAATAAACAAACATTGTTGAGTTGTTTTGATTGATACTGTAAAGCAGCTTTGATACAATCTGTATTGTGAAAAGCGCTATATAAATATATTTGACTTGACTTGACTTGACTTGACCATGTGATATCGCTATCAGCCCTTCCTCCGTCGGAAGATGATAATAGTTTGAATCTGGTCTGTCCTGGCTGAAAGGGCTCTCAGAATTTATCTGCAGCGCTCCGCCACATTCAGACAATCGGAACAGCTCTTTGTGTGTTTTGGTGGCCGCACTAAAGGTATGCCGGTCACAAAACAGAGACTTTCTAGATAGATAGTAGATGCTATCTCTCTAGCCTACACCTCCATGGGCCTTCAATGCCCCATAGGTGTTAGAGCTCATTCCACTAGAGGCACGGCCTCCTTATGGGCTTGGTCCACAATCGAAGACATCTGTGCGGCGGCAGGCTGGTCCACACCGTCCACCGAGAGGTCTCTGCTCTGCAGGCACGGGTACTTTCTATCTAAAGGCCTCGGCCCCGAGCCTCTGTAACATTATACCTTAATAAAGGGCCCGACCTTTGTCTGGTAGGGTGAATTGTGACTTTCAAACTTTACTGTTGACTTCAGGAAACTTAGTCCCGGATAATGGTAAAATGGGTTCCCACTGCGTATAGGTACGCAATACGAAGTGAACGTTCTCGAAAGGGAATGTACTCGGTTACTAACGTAACCTTGGTTCCCTGAGAGTAGGGAACGAGTATTGCGTAGCCTGCCCTGCTACGCTTGGCTCAGGTGCTGTCGCTTCAGTCAATTTAACCTGTTTCTATGGTGAAATGGTCTGCTTATATAGGCATAAGCCAAGCCCATTCTGGCCGGTTCTGACGTGCCCTGGGCACAAAGCACCCAATTGGTTCGCACGTCTCAGCCGCCTCACCATAGGTTCTTGCAATTGCTGTAGCACAGCAAATGAGCGAGCTAGACGCTCTGCTCTGTGCTCGCTGTGCACAGTGTTGCCAATTTAGCGCATTTGTTGCTATTTTTAGCGACTTTTTAGACCCCTTTAGCAAAAAAATGTCAAAAAAAGCAACTATCGACAAATCTAGCGACTTTTTAGACAAACCTCAGTAACCTCCAAATGTTGCCAGTACTGTCCTGCGAGCTCGAGGTCTTGCTTTCTCCCTGCCGTCACTCTCATTAGCTGCGTCTACCCTGTTCAGTGAATGGCTGAGAGCAGCACATTCATCTGTTGGGCGCACGGCAGTTTTTTTGTTTTTCTACGGACTTATCACTTATCTGCTTTTCTTTTGTTTTATAAAAGAGAAGCAAGACCTGTCTCAGGTCACCAACCCTATAATTTACATAAACCCCGGCCCCGTAACATGATTTATAAATTGTCATGACAGAATCTAATCAATGACTAAAGATAGTTAACTCCCACTGTAAAAAAAAAAACTGTAAAAAAAACGGTAATTTTCTGGCAGCAGGGGCGCCAGAAAATGTCTGTTAAAAAACGGAAAAATACTGTCAGGAAAAAAACTGTAAAAAAAAATGGTAATTTCTTATTCTATAATTATGGTTTATTACTGTTATTCTACACAAAAATATCTTTCATTATCTGATATAATGTTAATTTACTGACCTATTGAATATCTGTTTTGTACCATTGTAACACTGACAACCACAGTGATGATGAGAGTCACATGATCATTCAAAGTTTATTACAAGCAGCTTAACCACTACAAATTTACGGAAACTGCACAGTCTCATTCGCAGAAACATTAAACACCATCATGGTAACACATGAAATTTTAAAAATGCAATAAACATTAGTTTAACAACATTAAATGTAACATAAAACCCTAATATACATAACTGATTCGAAAAAAACTAAGAAAACTATGAAGAAACATAGTTATTTCAACAAAAACACATCAAATGTGAAGTGTCACGCAGGGAATTGTGGGAATGTCAATTTACGGGTTTTCACTGTAAATTATACAATGAGTTGTTCTTTTTCACTTTCAAAAACTGTAAATTTAATGGTATTTAGTACGGAAATACTATTATTTAACCTTAAAACTCACTTTAACACCCACATGCTTAATGATCTTCAAGGAAAACATGTTAAATGACTGCTGATTTCTGCAGTTATCCACCTTTTTCCTGGTTAGCGAATTTACCCATGATTCATAGCGGGTTTGAACCGGAATCCGGTTGTCCTTTTCCGGTTCTAAGCTTTATCAAAGAGTATAGAAGCACAAGAGGCGAAACTCTGATGCTTTTCTGGTAACAGCCACTAGATGGCGCTTCGGGAGCGCGGCCGCCATTTTGGGATGAAGATTCCAACGGGAGTTACTGGACAACAGCACAGATAACAGTTTTTTGAGGTAGTTTTTTCTTGCATTATAGAATATTTCCATTTTATGCAACTTTACACATTTACTACTATTATTAGTTACCAACTCCACTTGGCCTGAAATATATTTTGTACGTTTTAATCCCCTGGATCATGCTACAAACATGATGATCTTATGGAACATTATGCATTGCTGTGTCCGTTATCCTATAATTGCCACAATTTTGTACAGTGGCTGTGTGTTTTTTGTTTACATAGTCTTGCTTTAACGGTCATTAATATACGATATAAGAAGTTTACTGTAAAGCTGTTTCTATTGCTGTTGTATAGGCCCAATAGTTGTACAAATAGAGAGTTTGTAGGCCTAATACTGTATACGTGTTGTTGTAGCCATTAAATAAGCGCATTTAGTTTCATATTTGTTCAAATATTATAATGTTTTTTTCCCCATATTGATTATGAAAAGTGAACAGCATGAGTATGATATCGGGAGACATTAAGTGGCTCATACATGATTTTGACTCATTAGCCTACGCTGTGTTTTGTAGAAAGCCTTTCTTTAAAATTAATTTCGTTTTGTATAAAATGTATATTATTATTTTTTTTTTTTTTAATTTAATCGGCTGGATTTAATAAATGGCAAATATAGCAGACATAATCATGACATCCGGCGCCGGCGCTCGTCGTGAACTTGAGCGAATCTCATCATAAATTAACCGATATGCCTCAGACATGAGAAATATAGAAAGCTTGCAACTAAATATTTAAACGAAACTATTCCAAACGAAAAGAAATAGGCTACTCTCTGATTATGTTGCACACTCACATATGTTGAAATAACGAGATATTATGTTGAAATAACATTATAAATAATACATCTTTAAATATATTTGATTGAATGCTGAATGTTGTTCTTATTCAATTTAGTAAAATTAAAACTTTAGTTGTGATAATTAAAATGATTGAATATTAAATATCGAAGTTTTGCTCATATAATAATAGTAGCCTATACAATATAGGTTATAAGTGCGCAGCTCCCCCTGTCAATGATCTAGCACCCCCTCGGCACCTGCGTTAAAAAATCTGGCGCTGCCTCCTCTTTTTACATAATTATTTCAACCTAAAAATGACCTCTGCACTGGGCTAAATATATGTATAATATATGACTGCCGAGTGGCTTTCACCCCAAAATGGCGGAAGCGTAGCGCTGCTGCTGGGCGCTGGTGTTGCAATGGAACGTTCTATTGGCTTTCACTTCTTGTAAATATACGTTCTTTGGCTTTATGAAGATTGCGCCGCTTGCTCAGAACGCCGCAGTGATGTGCTGATTAGAAAATATGTGAAATAAATAAGTAGGGCTGCCCCTGCCCGTGCACGACTGAAGTTGGGTTGGAAGTTATGTATACTATATGGGAGAGAATACTAAACCATAATGAGCGTTTTCGTAATATTGCCTATTCTGCATCACAACGCGCTTGCCACAATAAAAAAAAAACGGCAAAAGTAATGATTATGCATTAAACATTGGAATTGTTTATTAATAACTAGTGTTTTCTGTAAGTATCGACTGCAAAGATAAATTTGATGATGCTGACTCGCCATCTTCGCAGTAGTGAACGCGCCTAGAGAGAAATGCACACTTCATACGAATTAACCTACATAAGCAGAGAGCAGCCCATTTCTGCTCGTTTTTAATTATTTTGTTTAAAAGTACACATTTCAAGTTTCTTATTTTTCCATGTATGTGAAGGGAAGTAGCCCAAATTATACGCTGAGTTTGTTTTATTAATAAAACACGCTTATATTTGTATGTTTATATTTATTTTCTAGGCAAATTTTTGGATAAAACATTGATACAAATGAAGATAAATTTTTTTCTAAAGGGAAATTTCCCCTTTACCCGAAAGGCTTTCTACAAAACCCAAAAATTAATAAGTGGTTTAAAATCTTTTTGAGCCATTTTCCCAAAAGTTTTCCCATATATTGGGCATTATGATCTGACTCATCTCAAAGCGGTTCCCCTTTTCATATAATCAACATAGATGAAATTTAAAAAAACAAATAAATAAAAAACCCTTATATTGTGAAACCCTTTAAAAATAAAAAGTAGTTTAGTTTTTTTTTTTTTAAAAATATTTATTATATTTATTTAAAAAAATGTTTGGCTATGTGTGCGTGATG